>JALPQI010011314.1:0-39251 GCA_025490895.1 Thaumatotibia leucotreta | reverse complement strand
ACTTTTGGTGGTGACTGGGCCGCACGCTACAAAACTGCATGACTTAGGGTTAGGACACATTTATCAGCATGCGTACGCATTTTGTCTATAGAAAATGTCAGTTTAGTATGGGGGACCGCGTCCAGCTTTCCGCTCGCGTACGCATGCTTGTTTACACGTTTCATCCCAGCCAATTTTATTAGACAAAATGCGTACGCATGCTGAAAAATGTGTCTTCACCCTTAGTTTTACCGGAATTAAAAATATGATATATTTGTACATAATTGGTATTGGGGTCTTGCCAATCAGCAAGCTTCGTGGCTATCCTCCGATTAACGCACAAACCAACTGAGTGCTTAAAGGAACCGGGGAAAGAAATAAATCTTGAGATATTAGTAAGCGGAAAATGTATGGAACATCAGATTTTTTTCTCGAATCGAATATTGTCGGCCCCTTAGTAAAAGTTCATCAATATGACCTTAGAATTTGTCCAGTAAATAAAAAATCACCCTGTATAATATCGTTAAACATTATAAGCCTATATTAGTAGCTTGAAGCAAAATTTAATCAACTTGTTCGCTCCGGAGCCATAAAATAGATTGCCTGCGACACATGGGCGACACAAATCTTTGTTACGCGTATTTATGGTGACCCACGTTATAATAATATAAAAGGATCGTTTACAGGCAAAAAAACCGGCCAAGTGCGAGTCGGACTCGCGCGCGAAGGGTTCCGTACCATTATCAATTTATCGTTAAAAATACAGTCAAATCAACCTATCTCAAAAACTATAAGAGATAATTTCATCAAACCAAAATAGAGGGGGGGGGGGACACATTTTTCAGATTTTGACAGCTGATATCTCGAAAACGGTACGCTTAAATAAAAATGTGATGTATAAATCATTTTAGAAGACCTTTCTATTGATACCTAACACGCTTATATACATCTAAAAAAAAATTTCTTTCCCTCAGTTACATGTATGGAGGGCCCCTACCCCAATTATTTTTTTTACAATATAGTATCATAATTTTGTAGCGGTCCATACAACACATATTCTTACCAAATTTCATCACTGTAGCATTTATAGTTTCCGAGGAAATCGGCTGTGACAGACGGACAGACGGACATGACGAATCTATAAGGGTTCCGTTTTTGCCATTTTGGCTACGGAACCCTAAAAATCGTTGTTATTTATATTTTGAGAGTTACTACGCTCTCCTTCAATGAAAAGGGGTGGATTTTTTTCAAAGAAAATAATGCAAAATGCTACTTAGATTTTTTTAAATATTTTTAGCATAGGTAGATTTTTTTATGAGGTTGAGGTATCAATACAACCTGATTTAAAAAAAATTGGCATTTTCCTGGGTTTATCATTAGATCCAAAAAAACATTGAACGTGTTAGGGTAAGTAAGCTTAGGTTGGTAAGAAGCAGACTTGAAAGCAAACGAAATGTTTCTTTCAAACTTTGCTATAGCCGTCTTGTTTAGATAGGTACCCCTGAAACCAAAAAATCCGATGTTTTAACATCAATGTGATATAATGGTTAAATCTTGTGCTTCTGGATTTCAAGGTAAACGTTTATGATAAAAAATAGTTATTTATTTATTATACAGGGAGCAAAGTTATTGCTTAATGTCGTGCCATTATTGAGACCTGAGGTAGCCAAAGATTCCAAAGTTGATACGAGCGTAGCGAGTGGATCAAAAATTGGAATCTTGAGCATTACAAAGGTCTCAAGACACGAGAGTTGAACAAACTTTGCCGCCAAGTGTAATACAATTTTTTTCCCCTCATTATCACGAGGAAATATGATTACAAATCTCATCCAAATCTAAATTAACTTAAAGAAACCATTTAAAACTCAATGCCGAAACGTATAGTAGAGTAGAGTGTAGTGGTACTTAAATATAAAAACACGGTGTATAGTACCAATTAATGGTAGACCTATTACTTGGCTAGTACTAAACTCATTGTACAGTGAAAGTTTCTAATACCCAATTATGTTCCCGTTTGGAAATATCGGAGCTTAAATGGATTAGAACAACGAGGAAGCAATTTCAAATTTATCAGAAGGGAAACGAAGTTTAGTAATTGATGTAATTATGTATGTATGGATTCGATTTTACTTGCAGCATCGTAAAAAAGTCACTTTTCAGTATAGGTACACACGGTGCTTATTTTACGCGCTAGTACGAGAAGTGGTTATTTTTTTGTCACGTCGAAACTTCGGCCATCTGTTTCGAAAAACGTCGTACGATTCGATACGATACGAGGGGTTAAAGTTAAAACACTCCCTTCGGTCGTGCATAAATTTATCGCCATTTGTGTCGAATTTAATTTTTTTCGCACTTGTATTGCAATATACTATTAGTTGATGAGGTCCAAGCCTACATATATACACGGTGCTCGTGAGCATTCCGAAAGATTTTAATTCTGAATTCCTGAGCATATTTAGAGTATTTAATGTTATATAAAATTTTCTGGATTCGGCTTGGTTCCAGAGATAATAAACCTTTTTTCGAAATAGGTTTTTGACGTAACTCGTCATAAAACTTCTTTTTGATTACAATTCTACCACAATGTGTTCTACTCGTAATATTACCACACCTTTTTCTTGACAATCAAAAAATAAGAATAGACTTGATGAAAAAACCTATCCCTAAAAAAAATCATTAAAAAAAATAATTTTGTCAAATTGTTGTTATGATAAAAAGTATTGGAAATGTTAAAAAGTATTCAAAAAGTCAAAAAAAAAAGAAAAAAAATTTTTGCCTGACGCCTTGGGAGACATTTGCTGTGCAATTCTCAAATTCAGAAGCGGCTCGTAGACGCCACCGGTGACCAGGGAGCTGGCTATTACCTCGCGCAGCGAATAGCAATTGCTATTCAGCGAGGTAATTCCGCTTCCGCCAGCCTTCTGGGCACCCTACCATCAGGCACGGAGCTCGAGCTTACTTTTTATTTGTAAATATTTTGTTAATGTGTAGTTGGGTCATTTGCAGAAAAAGTGTACCTTTTCATTTTTATGCGATCATGGACTGTAATACATTTTACTCTAATTCGTGCGTACCTACCTACTTTTCAGCTATGAAACAAAAAAGTGTCTCTAATGTCACGAAAATAAGTATGTAAATTGAGATTACTCAGTTTAGTTACTCCCATTCTAAATGTATGAAACGAAATATAATGAAACTGATAAAAAGAATCTCAAATTTGTTACAGAATTTTTCATACCCTCAGTATGGGAGTAACTAAAGTGAGAAATCTCAATTTACATACTTATTTTCGTGACATTAGATACATACTTTTTTGTTTCATAACTGAAAGTACGCACGAATGCCCAGTAAAATGGTGTATTACAGTCCAGGATCGCATAAAAAAATTAAAAGGTACACTTTTTCTGCAAATGACCCAGTTTAGTTACAGATGGTTTTATTTCCTTAGTGTTAGTTTATTTTATTCTATTTTTCTTTGTAATATATTTACTTAAATAAATCATAAGATAATTAAATTAATTCTCAAAAAGTTTATACAATTGGATAGCTTCCTCGATATTGATAAAAATCGGTAGACTGGTAGAGACAATGATGCTGAGCTAGATTCATCACATTTTCCAAAATGTCAAATACGTAGGTACCTACAAGAGCTGTCACTCAGACTCAGATAGATACCAAATCAGTCACATCACCAAAGTGTCAATACTGAATTGAACTTTACGTATGCAATATAGACTTAGACATATCTATATTTCTCTGTGACTAATACAGTAGAACCCTCTTAATACGATCACGTTTGATACGATTTCCCGTACCTATAATACGCCATTTTATGCCTGTGCCTGTAAGTTTAATCATGTTTTCCTACATTTTTGCACAGTTAATACGATTCATCATCCCGTTTAATAATCATGTCTGCAACCCGAGTTACATTGACGTATGGCATTATTTTGTTTTAGATGTAGATTTTACTGATTGAATATTACACAGGAAAAATCAATTTTAACGACCGCTCCTCCTACAAACGTAACTTTGTTGTACTGACCAAGCGACCGGTAAAATTCTTGATCCCATCTCATACACCATGTAGGTGCACCCCTAGTACAATTTGTTTCATTCATTTATTTTGTTTATCTGGGTTTCCGAATCAGTCAAATATATAGGTACCTACATAAGTATAGGAAAAATGTCCCATGCCAAGTATGTCACTGCGAAAGTACAATTTTTTTCTCGCATTATACGCTTTCTCGCTTAAGCGTTTTTTGTCTGGTCCCTAAAAAATCGTACTAACGAGGTTTCACTGTCTTTGTCGTTGAACCTGCGGTGCGATATATCGCGTAAAAGGTTAAATTTTTATTTGCGGTGATTTTGTCCAAAAGACTTTCTACTTTAGGAACCATTACCTACATAACCTGGCGCTAACTGGCTTGGCCGAATTCGGCCTTCGTCATCGCCGCATCGGTGCTCCCACAAACTCTATAAACTTATAAACTCCTTCGAAAGTTCCCACAAAGCCACGAATATTCATAGAGCCATTTGTTTAATAATCCCCTCTTATTAATTCAAATGAAGTTCGGCGAAAATTTATTTTGGAGCGATGAAATTATACAGGGACGTGTTAATTGGTCTCTTATTTTATTTTTAAAGGCCGTTGGGGGTGCAAAGCTTAGGAGTCTGGGCTTATTAAGACTTCACAGACCATTGTTTGGTCTGGATGCCTCATGGATTCCCCAATAGTATTACATACGAGCATCTCACTGAAAAAGGGCGACAAATTCAAATTATCTTTAAGCTTTTGACTGTCAAAAGTAGTTACACGAAAATGATGACGTTATTTTTTATGTTTTTTTTTGCTATGCGCATTTTTTTGCACTCTAGCCGGCGGTCAATGGATATTAACTATCTCCGCGTCTATTATACGAATAAGTAATAGGAGAGGCCTATGTCCGACATTGGGCCAAAATAGGGTGAAGACACACTTATCAGCATCGCATCGCATTTAGCTGGATGATTTTGAACACACTATAACTCAAAGTATGCTGTTTTATGTTTTCAGGTGCTAAAGAGAGCTAACGGGCGTTTTTATCTGCTAAAGTATCGAATAGCATGCTGTCATCCGCTAAAGAATTCTATAGCAGTCAAAGTATGCTGTTTGATGTTTTCAGGTGCTAAAGAGAGCTAACGGGCGTTTTTATCTGCTAAAGCATCGAATAGCATGCTGTCATCCGCTAAAGAATTCTATAGCATGCTGTCATTTGCTAAAGTTTGCGAATCCATGCTATTGGATTACACCGTACACGTTACGCCGCAGTTTAAGTTGAAAACCGTTATGGATAGGTCAACCAGAAACGTTATCGTGATAGATTGCATTATAGATGTGAAGAAGCATCTAGCGGGCCAGCAAGGCGGTGGCAACTAACAGGTTACTGATTGTCTCCTGTTCGTTGCCGCCGCGATTTGGGCTCTACTTTTCACTTACGATCAGGTGGAGTGGAGCCACTTTGTTGTGCCAACATAAAAAAAAAAGTAATGAAGTAAGTAAACAAACTAGAGTGTACTTTGACAGATGTAGGTACACATTGTGATAATGACGCGTCAACCGCCGGCACCCCGCACTCTTGGCATCCCTTACGTAAGCAGCCTTTCTCACTCGCGGCTTCCCGGTTATCACTCATATTTATCAATCGAAAGCATTTTGTCTCACGCGTAATCAAGCATTGTCATTCGTAAGCATCGATTTTTACGGCTTAAGCAGCCGTTCTCACGTTTCATCATGAATAAGCATTCTTCAGTATGTTAAATGAATAGCTACACTTATACGCAGTTATGCTGAAGGTAAATCGATGCGGAAGGGTGAAATGATGCGGACGCATCTTCATACAATATTGCATTTTTGTATTACAAAATGCGATTCGATGCTGATAAATGTGTCTTCACCCATAGGCTGAACGGTACGACTATACATTAGAAATAACAATACTTGCAAATAGGTTGTATAAAAAACACTGCTTTAAATTGGCGGGTTAACTTCTCCCACTTCTTTGTTGGTGAACTAGCTTATTGATTTTAATGCTTTTAATTGAAAGGGAAGTTAGGGAACCTCTGATATGTCATAGGTACTTACTCATATGATTTATTCGTTTATGTACAGTCAAGTGCAAAAATGAGTATCGAAAGAATCCGCTCATGAATATGTTACGACGTTCTAATTACACAGAATTACAGCGCACTTGGATATATTTTAGAACATTTTTGTATACCTACACCTTTTTTTGTCTCTGACTGTACCACAGATCAGAGATCAGAGAATACTAGTACTGTACCTATGCCATTTTCAATGGCAATATTAAATTACTTTGATTAATGTATTATTAAGTACTATTATCCATTTTAAAAACTTCCTGCGAAATCTAGTAAAAGTAACGTACCTATGTATGTACGACGTACGTACATCTATCGTTCGTATAATTACAAAAAATTAACGGGTCCATAACAAAATAAAACAAACAAGATTTAATCAGTAGACGTAACTAATTGAATAAGTACATAAAACTATTTTATACATGTGCGTGTCTCGCAAATTACTGTTGTTTTTCTGACTCGGCCTTATACATAAAGATGCCTGCGCAACTACATACAATGCCGGCTACCCCACAAACTTTGGTCAAAAAAAATACACAAAGTAATATATAAACTGTATACTGCACCTACGCAGAATCCGTGCCGTGTTTAATCCGAAAAAAACAACTCGACTCGACTTGCAATAGAATTCGTTGTTTTTAACACTATCGGTTATAAAACACGTTCTTAGATTTATTTTCACGTTAATACTAATAAATATCAATAATTATAACTAAAGATGAGAACGAAATTGTGTTGTGAAAGTGCGTGATTATAAAAAAATTTAAGTTTTTAAATTCGTTTACATTGTTTTCGTTTTTTACCGACGCGGGGTAAATACTTATTATCTGCTCTAGTGTAAGTTGTCAAAGTAATTTACAACTGACTAATATTATATGAAAAAAAGCGAAAAGTTAAACTTTATTGCGGTCTAAGACGGAAACGGTAAAGGATTTATAACTTGAGAAAAATATGTTCATAAAATAAGATACTTAAATAGATAAAAAGTATATTTGATAGCTGCAAGCGCGCACCAAACAGTATAAATTAACAAAGTAAAATAGAGGAACGGAAAATATAAACAAAAAATAATACAATACTAAAAACTTGAAATGAAATTGTAACAATATAAGAATTAATTAAAATTATAATGAGAAAAAATAATCCATTCTTTATAAGGGATTTGTCATATTTTTTAATCAGCAAATGCATTCAGTATTTGTATGGCAAGCCTACATAGCCAATATGCTGTTTCAGGAATTCCTTTATGTACACACTCAGATAAACAGTTTGTTGGAGTTTCACGTCAAAATATTACTGTAGATAGGTATTGGTAATAATAATTATGTTCATTCATAACATTAGATGTCATACACCAAAGAAAAAACATCGAGTCCACCAATGCCGGGATTCGAACCCAAGCCACTCGGCTACTCCAGCAAACAGCAAAAAACAGTAGGTTTACGCATCAGCCGCGAAAGCTGAGTACGTGAGTTCGAATCCCAACTCCGGCGTTGGAGGACTCTGTATTTATTCTATGATGTATAATTTATATGGGTATATAGAATTGTTATCACTTAAAAAACTAAAACTAAATATACGACGGTGGAAAGGAGGAACCCTTTAAGCGACATTTTGGTCAAAATGAGTTTTATATATTGACGGAACCGGCTTTTTTTTCTGCGTCGTTTAAGCCAAGTAATACTGTGATCTGACGACTTCAATGTTGCTTAAGGTATAATGAAATAATGGTCAAATTTAAAGACAGGGATGTTAAGCGACGCAATTATTGACTAAAATTTAGACAGTGTCACTTAAGCATACACATATTTATATACATAGTCGCTTAATTTTTTTTTTCAAGTGCTACTGTTGTCGGTTAATTGCATGTCATATAAATTACCTTGCCCTGTAAGCGACATTTTGATGACTGTCATCCGCTTAATAAAAACAATAAAAGTTGATCCACTAAAATAATTATGTTAAAAATATAATGAACGTATTGCGAAAACACAAATCAAATTATTTAGTAACTTAATATTTTGATTTGTGCTTTTTATTTTTCCCCAGTAGTCACACTAGATACTTAATACTATCAAAGGCGCCTAGCCTTGTAAGGGATTGCATATAACCGAGAAATTTGACCGGTGGTTGCTAAGACCGAGTGGCCGAGGGGTACAGGCATCAGCCGCGAAAGTTGACTACGTGGGTGCGATCCCCACCTCGGACATTAGGCTCGGGTTAGGGTATTGATCTTGGTCGTTTTTCTTTGGTATATGACATCTAATATTTATAATTAAAAATATAACATAATTATTTATGAAACGAAACTATGAAAACGGATAAACTCGCTATATTAACTAACTTTAACTTAATTCCAACGTTTCGAACACTTTACAGGGTTTGTGGTCTGCGGATGACTGACATTTAAATGGCAATCCCACCACCATCACAGCCAACTAGCTACTGTAGGCAAATCTTTGTTTCAGAGAGCCCAAAAGATATGCGATGATCGGCATCTAGCTGCAGAGCTTCGGCACGCTAGGCAGGCACTTCGGGCAAACAACCTGAAGATTCCTCGGGCCAATCAGAGGACTTGCATGAAGATTCCCACTGTTGAGCGCAGGCCAGCCGTTCTGCCTTTTGTTGGAGGAGTTACAGACAGAATCAGCCGCATCTTGAAACGTGCTTCTATTAAAACCTATTTTAAGCCAATGAAGAAGATGTCGCAGTTTCTGAAAGGTTTCTGATTTGTAATTTTTTGTAATAATAATAAACTTTTAGTAAATAAATAAATATATTGCGACAATTTACAACAAAGCCAATACATTTTTTCGGCATAAAATTGATCCTAGATATTAAGCTCTCTGAATTACTTGGAATAAGTTGAAATCTAATGACTGTTTCTAGCATCAAAGGTAGGTACGTACGTGCCCATTTGCCCAAGCAGCGAGATTTCCTAGGCTTTGAGATCTTTTCAGTCCCTTCAAAAAAGGAAACAAGAAAATCCTTCAATCTATCACGTCTCTAAACATAAAACTGTACGTGCCCGCACGCTGCCATGCGACCTTATCGAGCAAGAGTGATCTCACAATTTCCAATGACAAATAATTCTCCCTAGCAGAAAATAACCTATTTTAGTAAGAAACACACGGGAGATACGACCTTTGTATTGGAATTTCGGAAGTGGACAGGCTTGAGAGCTGATTCAGAAATCATAAATATAAGATGTTATGTACAGTCGAGGAAAATGAATGTTTAGCAGGTTGCCATAATTCTGAAATTAGTCGTGCTACATTTTCCGACTGCAAGCGTAGCGAAAACAGCATATTTCTATCTTTGTCTGTCTTTGGCATTAACGTCAGTGACAAGTATTGAAGTTGACAGCAATAGGATACTTAATTCCGTGTATGTTTCCTATAAATGTGAACGTTTTTTTACTTTTGTTACTCGAACGCACTAACACGACTAAGGACTGATTTTTCAATACCCAGGCCTACCACTGCGAAAATCGAAATTCATAAATTTCGAGGATTTTTCTCTGTCACTCAAACGAAGGCGTCATTAGAGTGAGTGAGACAAATCCTCGAAATTTACGAATTTCGTTTTTCGCGGTAGGGCCGCAGGTAACAGTATTTGTCAAATAAATGTTAGCTCTATCCTTTTTTGACTGATGACCTTAGATAAGAATGGTAATAATTTTAACTAATGGATACTTTCAACTGAGAATTGAAAAATCAGCCCTTAAAGAAGAATGTTTGGCATGTTTCTCACTTTCACAATAGTCAGATAAAAAATGTGTCATACAACGCCGTGTACTTTTTCTTTCACATGCATGAACATAAAGAAAGTGTTATATTTATCTGACAGACAACCTTACCTGACGATTGTGAAACAAGCCCTTTAGCTAATAAGTTACACGAGGAAATGAAATAAAAAACTATTTGCCTGTTTATATTTATTAGTAAATAAATCATGTTTTAAAAACGAGTGTAGACCCCGTGGTTGTTTATGACAATTAGGACTGCTAAAAAATGGTCTTGCATGGAAGTTACTAGCTCAGTGCAGAGGTCCCATCCCTGGGAAATATCTTCCCATGCTTGATTGCAATGTTGGATGAGGGCTTCGGTCCTCCATTAATTCCGATCCCATACATTTTCTATAGGGCTAAGATTAGATGATTTAGCCAGCCATATTATTTTAGTAATTTTCGGGTGACGATCGAACCAGGTATTAGTTATTCTAGCCGTGTGTATTATCTTGCTCGAATGAACAATTAGGCATCTCCTGTTGTGAATACACATTCGCACATTGGGAAGCATACTCTCTTCCAACATCTTAACATAACATAATCCACTGCATTTGCTCTTGGAGCTCGCCTACGCCATCAGCACTCATCCAGTCCCACACACCGTTTTTTTCTTGATAACATGATAACGTGTATGCCGCCATAAATTTAATCTGCCACGAAAGCAAGATTCAAACGTTTTCTCATCTGTGAAAATTGTTGACGACCAATCAAATAAAAATACTTATTCGTGAGCAAAGTCCGCACGTGCAGTTTTTTAATCAGATTAGGTTGTAATTTTCGCAATATTATTATATCGAAAGAATCCAAACAATATTGTATAATTTTTGAGTTTGACGTATCTTTGTCATTAAGCAGTCATTGTCACAATCTGATTATCAAACAAATATAGTTTGAAAATCGAACTACCGTTTCACCCAGCAAGAAATAAAACTAGAAAACTTCATGAGTATGTGACGTAATTTGTCATTAAAATACGAACAGATTATGTGGACGATCAAACTGCTAAACATTCATTTTCCTCGACTGTACCAAAGAAATACCTAGTTCACCAAACGTCCTAAACTGGATTCGAACCAACGTATGTCATGTTAGCCTTCACGACTCATGCCTCCACGACTCGGCCACTTGGTCTTAGTAAATAATCCAAAACAATCCCCACTATGAAGTTTTATATGAAATATACAAAAGTTCTTTCCAATTTATTACATATAAGTTCTGTACCAAAAATACTGCAATCTTTATTTTAGTACTTATGTAACGTAATTCATTCGTGTGTTATGTCGTGCATAATGTGAAATAATTTATTTTTAACCGACTTCAAAAAAGGAGCAGGTTTACAATGCGACAAAATCTTTGTTTTTTAATGTTTTGTAATGTTTTTATGATTACTCGAAGACGCGTGAACAAATGTGAAAATAGTACATTACGACACAAGTGCGAAAAACATGAAATTCGAAACGAGTGGCGATGTTTTAAAACACGACCGATAGGGAGTCGGGAGATCGACACGAGTTATGAATTTCGTTTTTGCACGTGTCTCGTACGACGTTTTTTAGTACAGATGGCCCTCCGAAGTTTTGAACCTGACGTAAAATGACCCACTTCTCGCACTAGAGCCTAAAAAAGGCACCATCTGAACTAAAAAATATTTTTTTGGTTGAAGGGGTATATCTTCTAGTTGGTCTCATTGTCATCGGGTCCAGATCTGATGATGGGATCTTGATGAAATCGAGGAAACTCTTCAAATATTGTAGGCACACATGACATTTTTCATTTATTTCGAAAGCTGCTCAAGTATTTGCGTCTATTAATGAACATCTGATGAGCTGATGATGGAAGGTGCAACTCCTTAGGGATTAGGAGTTGGGAATAATTCTTAAAATATAGCATTTTTCATATAATTATGTATTTTTGAAAACTATGAATAACTACAGACATGATACCTTTGCTCGGGTATATGTGGATATATAGAAGTTCTACTAAAATAAATAGTAATTTATTTCATAAAATAATTTGATTTGTTCCATGAAACGTATGATTAAGAAATGTGTAATATTCTACCATTTTTATTTCAAATTGTAAGTGTGGTGGAGATGAATTCTCAAAAGGACATTTTAATTTGTTGGTCGATCGGAGTCTGTTCGCAGCATTCCCACAGATTTAAGTTTAAGATTATCTCGAATCTCTCAGACCAGCAAAACTCAGTTTAATGAAATAGACTTTCAAGTCATTTTTATTCAATTTCATTCTAAGTGTCATTAAGGTACTACATTTTTTTACAGTTACGTATATTGGTTATATTGGCGACCGTGAGTTCGATCCCCGGCTCGTACCAATGAGTTTTTCAAAAAAATTATGTACGAAATATCATTCGATATTCACAAGTGCTTTACGGTGAAGGAAAACATCTCGTGAGGAAACCTGCATACACCTGCGAAAAGATTCAAGGGTGTATGTATAATCCCCAACGAGTACTGGGCCAGCGTTGGGACCACGCAAAATAGGCACGTTTGATGTCGAGTTGCGGAAAAAATGGCCAGAATACAATAGGTACCATCCATACAATACAAAAACTTGGTTATATTTTTTTGCTATTAAATTTTTGTTATATTTTTAATTCCTGAATGCATCTCCCGGTTTGGAGTGGCGGGACGCTACTCGAATATGCTGTCACGGATTTCACATTTGTGTCTGTAGGGGATTTCGCGAAATAGATAATATAATAAAACTTGGAAGTCACGTATTGACGTAGGTAACGGGGAAGGTAAAGTAAAAGACACATTGATTCGCTTTTCAAGAACCCATAACCCTTTAGCGCTTTGGCATTTATGTAAAATAAAGGAAGAATTTTTAAAGTGGGTCAGAGAAAGTTGCTAACAGTTGCTTTGGTCTCGGGGGATTACCCGTATATTTTTAACCGGCTTCAAAAAGGAGGTTCTTATTTCGACTGATTTGTTTGGTACTTCAGAACTCCGTCATTGCTGAACCCATATTTTGTCAAACGCTGGTACTAATTATGGGATCCATGAAAAATCCAGGGAACTCTTGAAATATTATTTAAATAACCACTTTTAATTGTTTTGGTTCCGATTACTGGCCAAGATTACGAGTAAATAAATAAATAAATATCTTGGGACATTTTACACAAATCGACCTAGTCCCACGGTAAGCTTAATTAAGGCTTGTAATGTGGGTACCAGGCGACGATATATATAATAGATAGATACATATAGATACTTAAATACATAGGCAGCCACGACCAAGGAACAAACATTTATTTTGTGATAAATAAATACACAAAGAATGCCCTCGCCGGGATTCGAACCCGGAACCTCCAGCTTCGTAGGCAGGGTCACTACCAACTAGGCTAAGGAGGCTGACAAGACTGAGCAACATAGAAAGAGTCTTCAATCAAATATAATTTGTAGGTTCCACGGAAAGAACATGTATAGTCAATTCAAATTACAGAAGGAAAAACCACCTTACTTTTAACAGAATAAGGTGTGAAATTGCCCTGATTTTTTTAAGCATTGGACGTTTTTTTCCGTGGACCCTTCATTTAAAATTTCTCCATCTTTTCCCTAGCTCGTCTTTCAGCCTTCTCCTCGGCCATCGTTCAATCCCGATTGACTTAGTAACTCAAATTCAATTATCGGTCATACAACTCTTTCGTTGAGGTCTAACGAAGATTTTGTGAAAAAAAATAGAGTCAGCGTAGCTACAAAACAGTACATTCGTAGTCTATAAATATGTGAACATATGCGGTCAATAATTTATGTAGACGACCGTACAACGTACAATATAAAGGAGTCCGTCCAGGTTCGTCCACGACAACCACGTGATTTTTTCAGTTTTTATTTTCATTTTTCCGTAATCTGAATACGACAGCGAATGGGTCCATAAACGAATCTCCACAATTTCTGTTACACCCTGTATAGATAGTATTGGAGTACCTAAGTATGATCTATAAATTAATAATTGCAAGCGCAATGTTCTTATTTTAAATACACTCTTATCTTCGTCTTAGTTTTTATTCTAGATAAGATTTCTTTATTTGAAACACTCTTAGTACGAGCCCTTTAGAAATTCTCAACTAAATCAACCTAAATGCATTTTCTTAATGAACAAAGTCACATGTCGCACCTCGCTTCTCAGCAGCCAATTACGAAACTTATCAAAGTTCTCTATTGCGTAGGTATTATCAGAGACACTATTCCGCACTGTTTTTGATATTAAAATGTGTCATTTCCTAGTTAAAGTCCATTCATCCTTAGTTGTCATATCTAGTAAACAACTTTCTAACCTAAAAGTACACGTTTTCTGTAGTAAACTCCCATATTTGCCTATACCAAAATACCTGAGTCCTTATTTGTGCAGTCCGTCCGTAGTAATTAGTAAATTGCTTAATTTTTTATCAAGGAAACAGCAGTTTACAACAGAAAACGTGTACTTTTAGGTTAGAAAGTTGTTTACTAGATAAGACAACTAAGGATGAATAGACCGTATATGTATTTTCTTAATTTATGTTTCAGTGCACATGGAAACGTACCTACGTCACGGTGTTTAAAATGAACTTTATTCAAGAACACATAAGGTCTATTAGAAAAAACAAGTCCCGTCAAGTTTCTTACTGGTTCTTCTCGGGGTCAGTAGTGTAGGGTTTTAACCGGAAGTAGTTTTATTTTTATGTAACTTAGACCATACAAAAGAGTTTGTTAATATTCTAATTTGAATAAAGAATCATTTGAATTTGACTATTTTAAGAGTCGTGATCCATATGCACTGACACATATATGTAAAAGTATCTAAATGCACTTATTATTTCTGGGAAAGATATTCTGGGAAGCGACGCGGTCACGGGACGTTTGCTAATTCGTATCTTTTGTACTAATGTCCTGACTTATTTGTGAAAGCCTTGATTATAGAGCTTTATTTTGAACATGAAGTGTTTAACTCCCTACATTATTATATGTAATTACATGAACTACTTAAATTAAATGAAAAAATCCTGTAGACTACGTATGTAGTATAATATACTACGCAGTACTGCATAGTACGTATGTAGTATATTACTATTATCTACATCCATGTCATTATTTCCGTATTATGTATTCAGAAACGGTAATGTAATGACCTATATTAAGAAACCTGTGCCTGTGCCTGTATCTCACCTACGGACACTCGTGTTTAATGCCTCTTATTATGCGCCAGCCACATAAATAACTATTTTGCATTATTACTTGCATAGTTTTCGAATTTTGATGCAATTTTCCCGATAGTATTGTCATCTATGTAATATCGCGTTATTATCATTAAAGTGTCGAATTGCCCCCAAGATTTGCATTCTAGATCGAAGTTCTTGTCACCAAGTTTGTTAGTTCCACGAGAAACTAAAGTAGGTAAGCTTGTTATAACCTCAATTACGTAGTATCCATTTAATTTATTTTTGTTATACCTATGAATAATACATAATATTAGATGTCATGTACCAAAGATAAAAGTAATACCGAATTTACCTACGTTGAAGGCCACGATCGAAGCCACGTCCTCAGCTTTCACGGATGATGGCTGTGAATAAGTACCTAAGCAGTTTTGTAAAGTAAGATAAAGCTGTAATGAAATGTAGAAATAAACGGTATTGAAACATAGGTCTCTATTATTTTTAAATCATCCCGAACAACTTCAAGAATCGGAAACCTTTTTTAGGGTTCCGTAGCCAAAATGGCAAAAAACGGCACCCTTATTAGTTTCGCCATGTCCGACGTCCTTCTGTCCGTCTGTCCACAGTATAGCTCAGTCAGTGGTCGTTATTACTAGAAATCTGCAATTTAGTACATTGGGGTATCATTGAATAGGTCTCTTAAAAATAATAAGGGTCTTAAAAGAAAGTTTTTGTCTAAAGTCAATATTTTCGGAGATAATCGCTCCAGAAGAAAATAAATTGTGTTGTGTTCTTTAACTTTTGATCCGTAGGTCCAAAAAATATGAAAAAAAAATCATGAACAGTGGGCTTATAGAATACGTTAAAACAAAACTATTTTGAACATAATCGGCCCAGCCGTTTTTGAATAACTACGGAACCCTACACTGAGCATGGCCCGACATGCTCTTGGCCGGTTTTTTATTATAATGTATTTCGTCGCTTGATGATAAGCAAAACTTACTAAGTAACGAATACGTCGAAAGCTCGTAACTCAGTTCTGATTCAATACTAACATTATGAGGTTGCTAAGAGTAGTAACAGTTTTAAAGTGAGATTTGATTATCAACAGACGATTATTAAAATAAAGTACTAATAGTTGTGTTGCGTTTCTAGCGGTCCCAAATCATTTGAACCATTTTTGTATTGCATCCTACCTGCCGTTTCTAGAAAATACTCTACTGCCCAATTAAATATTAAAAGTGTTTACAACAATAGGTATACGCAAACTAGTACACGAGTACCTATGTATTTTGTAATGGGCATGTTTCTCGTACACGATGGATCATTTTAATTGCCATCCCTTTTTATTTATGTACATTTTTTGTGCAAAAGTATGCTGTTCTTTGGCACTGTTCCCAAAATTTTAAGCCCTGGATACTGAGAACACTTTATAACGACAGTTATGTGTTGGCTAGTAATACCTACGTGATAACGTTGTAAACAATATGAGTATTACAACCGCTTTATTTTACTTGGGACTTACTAACCGTGCTTATGGCTATTAAGTTTTTGTCTTGATGAGTGATTCGAAGCATCCATTGTTTGGGACAAAGACAAATAAAAATCGAGCAAGAGCATGCCAACAAAGTGGTACAATAAAAACTTGTTTTTTTTTATTCGGGTACCTCCCCAACTGGTGAAGTAGGGATGATTATTTTTATTTAAAGTAATCCTACAATGTGGGGTATCATTGAGTAGGTCTCTGAAAAAGAATAGGGGTCTTAAAAGAAAGTTTTTTTTTTAAGTCAATATTTTCGGAGATAATCGCTCCAGAAGAAAAAAAACTCTAATTTTTGATCCGTAGGTCCAAAAAATATCAAAAAAATCATGAATGGCTTACAGAATACTTTAAAATAAAACTATTTCGAACATAATCGGCCCAGCCGTTTTTGAATAACTAGAGACCCTGCACTGAACATGGCCCGACATGCTCTTGGCCGTTTTTTTAAATAACTTTCCTTATTTGTCTTCTTGTACCTATGTTAAAGCGAAAGCGTCGACCTTGCTCAAAGCTTATTTTCGTGGTCTTAAACCGTCATTTTATACAAATGAATTGCCTGTCCCCCAACATTTTCGCCTGCGGTTATCATCTAACTTGGTCCTTTGATCACCAACACGTCATGACCATGACGATGACAAGAACTTCGCTAATAGGGTGTCGGGAATCTTATTAGTGAAGTGTTTGTACTTTCGGAGTTTGAAGGAGCTCACTTGAGTTAGAGTTTTATTAAGTTTTGGTTGATCGAAAATGGGAGCGGTTATAGGCAAATACACTCATCATCATCAGCCTATATTAGTCCACTGCTGGACGTAGGCCTCTCCTATTAACTTTTCGTAAAGACGCATTAGGAGGTAAATGCCCATAATTCCCACGCTGGGCGAGCGGATTGGCGATCGCAGTAATGTGTCCACTATGATGACGCTGCTGCCCATAATCAATCTTGTAGAATGGTCAATGACACTTCAATCCCTTAGTCAACTCTTACGACACCCGCAGGAGGAGTTGGGGTGGTGACAAATGTATTCTTACTGCCGTCACCACACGGCAAGGCAAATACACTCACTGATAATAAATACGGATCAGGTAGAATTTTTTCATAGAAAATGCTGGAAATATGCTGATTACAAATATATTTTTAGACGACTGCCAAAAGGAGAGTATAATATGCAGTACGCGTCGGGCTTTGGCCGAGGATGCTCTAGACGAGGACCCTCTTAATGGGTCGAAACATGTCGAGCAATCATCGACTTAAATACGTGGGATACCCGGTATGTTTAGCCCATATGTATGTTTCAATTTTTTTTAAACAACAGAACTTCGCGATGGCTCAACCCTTTTTGATAGTGTAAGGTATCATTAGATTCCTCATGTCGTCTCGAGTAACATAGGATATGTGACCTGACATGAACAATATGGCGTATTCTCGAAACTTATCTATAAGTTAAAGCATATTATTTTTTACTACTTTATTATTTATTTATCTACTACTTTTCTAACTTATTGACAACAGTTATGTCGATATTTAATTTTTTCAATCGCTCGTTCCTGCTAGAAAAATACATAAGTATACTTATAATATTGTTATCTGCAGACCACGAACCCTGTAAAGTGTTCGAAACGTCGGAATGAAGTTAAAGTTAGTTAATAATGTTAATACATATACGCGAGTTTATCCGTTTTCATAGTTTTATTTAATGTGTGATCCTCGCGGTAACCGATGAAAATATTATATAAGTACTTATAACCGAAACAAAATTAGCCAAACTGAATCACAAATATCAGGTATCGATGGTACAGTCGAGTGCATTAATATATAGACACATTTGTAAGCGATCAGTATGGAGAAGTGTATATATATTAATGCCCTTGACTATACCTATATTTTTTGCATATAGTTCACAGAGGCAGGTGTTATGTAGCACGGACCAAATTATGCATGTTCTAAGCATGCATCTTCAATGCAACCCGTGTTCTAGTCACAGATCACCTTAACGTACATTCAACTTATCGGAACTCTATAACCTTGTCAAAATAACAAATAATTAGGAGTTTCTTATAATAACAAATAACTTTTTCCATGGGACAGATATCGAAATTCGCCTTTTCTTACTAAGCGGTTCAAAAATCAAAATTTCATGAAATAGTTATTTGTTTTACTAGGGAGCAAAGTGATTGTTTAATTCTCGTGCAAATATTGAAACCCGAGCAAGCGAAAGATTCCAGAATTGTGGTTCATAAAATGGAATCTTGAGCGTTGCGAGGGTTTTAAGGCACGAGAGTTGAACAAGCTTTGCTGCCGAGTGAAACACAACATTTTTCACCACACTAACGCGAGGAAACATGCGAAATAAAACTCAAACATAACAAATTAGAAGGTATTTATTAGCAAGTCCTCAACTTCCAAAAAATAAACAAATGAACAAATAATAAAACAATAACCTCAAATATTTATCTTGGCGTGGCATTGCTTAAAAATTCAGGATAATTCCAAAATGAGACTCATGTAGTTATTGGCGATTTTTCTGTGATTTTCGGAATTATCCCACTTTCGCATCTCGCAATTACCCCAAAGCCACTTAAGTATGTTAAACTAAGATATCACCAATTAAAGAAAACAAAACACGACCGAACTTGTTTAAATTTTAAAAGAAAAAAATATTCGGATGCGTTCTGAAATTTGCATAGTGCCAAACACTTTCATTTTCCTATTGTTTTTATTTGTCGTATTTTTAGAACTTTTAATTAAAAGCCTTTTACAACAAAATGTGGTATTTAATTTGGATTTTAGCATATTGAATATAATTTTATGAAAGGTTCATGTGTATGAATCTGTTTGAAACTATTGAGTTTTCGAACGTACTGTCTAGTTCAAACGTCAAAAAGCTTATTTCACTCTCAGGCCGTATAAGTTATTGCTTTAGTCTATCCAGAAGATTAAAAAAAAATTACTTTAACCTCTAGAGATTAAAACACAGTTTTGCGCTCTGAAATTGAAGGACAAACAGCGTGTTTACGAGCAGTGTGGTGAAAAAGTGTTTTTTATGTGACTTTTATAAGAAATTTGTTCGTTGTCATGAACACATGCATACCCTAAGGTATCGGTAACGAATTGGAAAACAGCTTGTGTGTATAGTTTATCAAACCGGAATCAGAAAGGGATTCGATAGTACTGTTGACACAACAAATGACACAAAAATACCAAGAAAAGAGTTGTTTATAGATGTAGTGAGTGATTAATTAATCTATTGTCTGTGAGACTCTGCACTTAAACTATGAATACTTGAATATAGCTATGAATATATCCTAGTTTTACTTATTCATTGTTGTGTCAACAGTACTTTCGAATCCCTTTCTAATCGCGGTTTGATAATATATGTATGTGACCTTATATTATCCAAAGAGTCAAAGCGGAAAATAAAGGCTTACGTCAGCAAAGCACGCCCATATATCTCACGTGTCTTCACAAGGTGGACTGATGACCTGGTGAAGGTCGCAGGAGTCCGCTGGATGCGGGTGGCACAGGACCGGTCATTGTGGCAATCTTTGGGGGAGGCCTGTGTTCAGCAGTGGACGTCTTTCGGCGTGTCTTCACTTTCCGAACAAGCTTTAAAAACTGTCGACTCGTCTTTGTTTTATAATAAGCTTAGTTCGGAGGTTAAACGGGTGCCTTCGTATGAGCAAATATGTCAACCTCATTAAGGCATTTTTATTGAAAAAACATATATTATTATAGTACTAGCGACCGCGAAAGCTTCGCACGGGTACTATACCTACATAAAACTTTTCCTCTTGAATTACTCTACCTATTAAAAAAAATCTCATCAAAATCCGTTGCGTAGTTTTAAAGATTTAAGCGTACAAAGGGACAAAGGGACAGAAAAAGTGACTTTATTTTATACTATGTAGTGATGATGATTAGGGAATTTTATAAAGACGACTGACATGACTATATTGACTATTTTTTAAATTTTTGCTTTTTTTTATTTTGATTTGTATTTCAATTATTAATGTTGTTTAAATTTTATTATTTCTTGTGTAATCAGTTATTTGTATTCTTGACATGTGTCTTTGACATTAAATGATCTGAATCTCTGTGGTGGTAATCTGTGGTTCAAATATACAACAACTGCAATATTTCCCGAAGGTAGGCCCCGCAAGATATTTGCTGCATTCTGCAAGGCACTCACGAGGCGCATAAATTCAGAAGAAAATGGAAAACAACACTTTATGTTTAGGGTCACCAGGTGGTATAAAGTTTTCTCCGATATTGGAACGGAACTATGAATAACCGTTTTGTGTTTAGAATACATTGTTGTAAACTAAAATAAAACCGGCCAAGAGCATGTCGGGCCATGCTCGGTGTAAGGTTTCATAGTTATTCAAAAACGGCTGGGCCGATTGTGTTCGAAATAGTATTCCATAAGCCCATGGATCAAAAGTTAGAAGGTTATTTCAGAAAATTTTGAAAATATAGATTATTTTTTTTAGAAGCCTTGTTCTTTTTTAAAGATATATTCAACGATGCCCCACACTATATTATGATTACCCACAGGAAAATAAAAAAACATCCCCATTTTACTACTACAGGAAAAGTTTTTTGTGTATTTTATTGTACCATTTTGTCGGCTTGATTAATATGTATCTATACCTGGGGTCCATATCTAGGTAATTAATAGTGTTAAAAAGACTTCCACTTGTATTACAAGTTACAAGCTTTTGAGAAATGGGCCTCTGTACCAAATTGCAAATTTAACGGCCACTGAGCTATGCTGCAGACATATTATAAGGGTTCCTAGTTGACTACGGAACCCTCAAAAGGGTTTGCACAAATGCACAGTGGTGCATCATGGGTACATTCGACTGATATTCGAATTATATCTTAAGATCCCCGATATTCATGAGTACAGGGCTACCATGACGTCATAAATGCGATTCAGTTTGGGTTCTGCTTGTCAGTTTTTGAGAGTTATTCTATTCATCGCGATTCTGATTATTCTAAACTGAATCGCATTAGTAAATCGTGGTGATCGTGGTGATCCTGGGTGCTTAGACAAGTTGCGCCAATCGCTAACGCTTAATCGTCAATCGTAAACGAAAGGCAGCTTACTGTCTTTGTCGCACTAATATGAAAGAGTTACAGAGAAGAAAAATTACGATACGCTACTAACTAAGCATTAGCGATTGGCAACTTGGCTAAGCATCCTGGTGTGGTCTCACATTAGATGTACATATCGTACCTGGCAAAATATGTAGGTACAGATATTCTATCACACGAAGTCCGTTTGGCTTTCGTCGTGTGTGTAAAGTGTACAGATAAGCGTCCTTGTGTGCGCGAACGTGAGGAACGTGATTGCACCAATTATTATATAATTTTATATATATAATTTTAAAGTAACATTTCGTTGAAATACTTTGAATATTTTAGTTAAAATTTCAAGGTATTATTACGGGTAGTAAATAAAAGAATTGAATAAAGAATATTTTGAAAAAAAAAGCCAAACGTGTTTATAGTAATAAGTAAGCATTTTAATTTAGATATCACAAAGGAAAAAAAACACTATCTGATGAATATTAAAAGTCCAATTCGGTGAAACAATGTATCCACCACGCACAAATAATACAAAAAATAATCATAATAATAGTAGCAGAAGTACCTACATATGATTAAAATGTACTGTAAGTAAAAAATAATAATTTTAACAATTACTTACTATCGTCATTCTTATCAGCGTGGATGATATAAATTTACAAAAAAACATTTTTTTTTTATAAATTTTTTCGATGTTTAGTTTCCATGCTAACGCTACACCGTGCAACAATCTGACGTGAACTCTGAACACTAGCGACCTCGACCGCGTCGCGATCGAGACTGAGCGCTCCCCATATTATATTACAATACTCTTTGGCGCTCCCGCGCTTACGCGCACTAAAGCATTGTATACATGCACGCCTGACAACATTCATAACCAAACGGACTTCGTAAAATAGAATATCTGTACCTACATGTAATTTCCAATTAGGTACTTAAGGGAGATGATGGGAATACAGGCGTTCTAATCCGGCTGCAACACACTCACGGTGACAGTTCGTAGTGCACACAGTACCTACAGTAGCCATGAGACGTTTAAATCGCTCCCGAGCTCCCGACCCGTAGTCCATCCGCTATGTCCAACTGGTTGTGCCACGGGGAAATAAAATGATACATAGTCCAACCGATTGTACTACGAGGAAGTTGGTTTACCCGTGGTCCAATTGGTTGTACCACGGTACATTTTTATCGGTAGTCCAATACTAGAACATATATTTACGTATACTAGTTGGACAATTGCCCCTCAGTTGTACTGTGGGTCATAATTACATGACAGTAAAAAAAAGTAATCTGACAGTTGAATCACGGATAATTTTACTTACCCGTGGCACAACCAGTTGGACATAGCTGTTGGACCGTTGGAATGATCGTTATGAACCTGAAGTAGATTACTCTCCAGGGGATACTGAACCCTGAAACGTAAAACCCGACCCGCTGAAACCATAAATAAACAGAGGGGCTTAACGAGCAAAATGGATAAGAATCGATAGGCCAGGTCCTTTTACAAAAGGACTTTATTATTAATGACAAAATTAAATCGTCTTATAACATTGTCTGGTGACGGTAACATAACGACGGTAACATTGTCTGGGCCGTGTGCTGACGGCAGTAAGAATACACTTGTCATCACCCCAACTCCTCCTGCGGGTGTCGTAAGAGTCGACTAAGGGATTGAAGTGTCACTGACCATTATTTGATAATAGATTTATGATGGGCAGCAGCGTCATCTTAGTGGACATATTACTGCGATCGCCAATCCGCTTGGAAGTGGACTATCATAGGCTGATGATAATGATAACATTGTCTTAAGGTGTATTTAGACCAAACGAACATTCGCTCATTCTATCCCTCACTCTACGAAATCATCGAATTTCGACGAAACACGTTTTGTGTAACGAAAGAATTTCGTAGAGTGGGGGATAGAATGAGCGAATGCATGTTTCGTCTAAATGCACCTTTACGTGGGAGGTAAGTAAAAATTGCACATAAACATGCATCCCAATTCCCAACTCCATGGCGAAGCCGAGTGTTAAGGTGCGGTTAAACTAAAAGAGCATTCGCTGTTCTAACCTCCCACTCTACGAAATTCGATCGGTACACAAAACGTGATTGGTTGATTTCTTAGAACGGGCGCTAGAACAGCGAATGCTCTTTTGGTTTAAACGCACCTTTATGACGAACAGTCGAACATGTATTCGAAATATTCTTGTTTACCGAGTTGTATTGCCAGTATTTACATTCGAAGACAATTAGAAATTGTTGTAGGTACTGACATTAAATCAGGCAAAATCCGCGGTAATAGAAGATTTCCAATAGTAAAATCAATAAAAAATATTTTAAAAATAAAAATTAAACCGCCTTCAAAAATACGCTGAAACTAAAAAGTGCAAAATAATTTTGGTTCCTACCACTTAGGATTTCCTACCCAAGCCTTTAAACCTTTTACCCTATTCATTGAAATAAAATATAATTCCTAGGTACCCCACTGATCTCTGTGAAGTCGGTGCCAAGACAAATACATCCACAGGCTACATCACACTCATATTTTAGGGTTAGTTATTATTTTAGGGTTAAGAAATATCCTTCAAAATATTATAAATGAAATCAAAATATTATTAGTGTATACGTAATATTATTTAGTTGTTCTTGTTCTGTGTCTTGGCACCAACTTCAATGAGATCGGTGGGGAACCTAGGAATTATATTTTATTTCAATGAATAGGGTAAAAGGTTTAAAGGCTTGGGTAGGAAATCCTAAGTGATAGGAACCAAAATTATTTTGCAATTTTTAGTTCCAGCGTATTTTTGAAGGCGGTTTAATTTTTATTTTTAAAATATTTTATTTTTGCTTTTTAGTATAGTATAAATATAAAATAGGTTCAGTAATAGTACATTGTGCATCTAGGGAGGTAACTACGGTATTACCAACGAGAGTGTTAGAAGCCCGACCCCGTAGGCGGGGGCTTTTAATGACTTGAGTTAGTATTCCGCTTAGTCAGAATTATCCTCCAACTCCTAATCGTTAAGGAGTTGTACCTTCCATCATCAGCTCACCAACATGAGCCTATAACCACCTAAAGGCAAATACTCGAATAGCTTTAAAAACACATGAAATATGTGGTATTTAAAGAATTATTGCCCAACTCCTAATCGCTAAGGAGTTGTACCTTCCATCATCAGCTCACCAACATGAGCCAATGATCACCTAAAGGCAAATACTTGAATAGCTTCCAAAATATATGTAATATGTTATATTTAAAGAATTATCCTCTAACTCCTCATCGTTAAGGAGTTGTACCTTCCATCATCAGCTCACCAACATAAGCCTATGACCACCTAAAGGCAAATACTTGAATAGCTTCAAAAATATATGTAATATGTTATATTTAAAGAATTATCCTCTAACTCCTAATCGTTAAGGAGTTGTACCTTCCATCATCAGCTCATCAACATGAGCCTATGACCACCTAAAGGCAAAATACAAATACTGGAATATCTGGAATATCTTCCAAAACACATGAAACATGTTATATTTAAAGAATTATTGCCCAACTCCTAATCTCTAAGGAGTTTTACCTTCCATCATCAGCTCACCGACTTAAGACGTTCATTACTAGACGCAAATACTTGATTGGCTTACGAAAATAAATGAAAAATGTCATGTGTGCCTACACCATTTGAAGAGTTCCCTCGATTTCTCCAGGATCCCATCATCAGATCTGGACCCGACGACAATAGGACCAACTAGAAGGTATAACCTATCAAACAAAAAAAGAATTTTCCAAATCGGTCCACGCGTCTTCGAGCAATCGGGGAACACACATAAAAAAAAAAGATTTCGTCGAATTGTAAACCTCCTCCTTTTTGAAGTCGGTTAAAAAATAGATCCATCCCATTTCACCATTGGCAAATATGCATCATGAGATCAAGCACAACCCATTTTTATATTTCACATTTTCTACGTAGATTCGTAAAAAAACATATGTAAATTAATAAGACCCTTAATGTATGTACACAACATTCCGTTGCATATGTATATTGTGTACATATAAATGGAGAATTGGGTCAAACGCAAACCCATGTTCGGAGTCTTTCCGGTGGACAATCTAAAAGGTTAAGGCCTTTAAAGCTTGATTTTCTTATGAAAGCCTTATCTTCATTAAGACTTACTCTTTTTTCATTGGGTTGTATGAACTGTAGAGCCCCTCTTTCCTGTGGCTAATAGTAAGCAACAAGTATGAGTGTAGTCGTGATTTTTATCATACAATTCAATAGGAAAGGAGTGCCTTTAAATGACAATAACGGTTTAATAAGAAAATTAACTCTCATAGCCTTTAACTTTTAAAATGTCCACCGGAAAGACTCATAACATGATTTTGAATTTGACCCAATTACTTAAGGTTCGACAATTTTGTTGAATTGGAAAATGTCATCAAAATATAGGTATGTGTAGGCACAATGCTATTGCATTCTTCGAAATTAACACGAAATATCATTGTCCCACAGGTATCAATCATTTGATTCATCGAAACGTGCCAGCAGTCCGAAATATCAACTGTCATGGGTATTTATTTATGCAATGTATAGATCACAATTAATGCACTTATACATACGTACACACCTACACACTGATTTACTTGTACATAATACATAGTTTGTCAGCCTCCGTAGCCTAGTTGGTAGTGACCCTGCCTACGAAGCTGGAGGTTCCGGGTTCGAAACCCGGCGAGCGAGGGCATTATTTGTGTATTTATTTATCACAAATATTTTGTTCCTTGGCTGTCTATGTATTTAAGTATCTATATGTATCTATCTATTATATACACGGTGTTCGTCACTCATCAAAATAAACAAAAAATATTATGAGACCTAATGTCCAATTCCACAAAAAAAAAATTTCATTTTTTTTTAGACTTTTTGAATACTTTTTATCTTAACAACAATTTGTTAAAATTAATTTTCTAAATGATTTTTTAGGGACAGGTTTATTTCGCCAAGTCTATTCTTATTTTTTGATTGTCAGGCAAAAGGTGTGGTAATATTAGAACATGTTGTGGTAGCATTGTAATCGAAAAGAAGTTTTATGACGAGTTACGTTGAAAAACTTATTTCAAAAAAAGGTTAATTATCTCTGGAACCAAGCCGAATCCAGGAAATTATATGTAACATTAAGTACTCTAAATATGCTCAGGAATTCAACTTAAAATCTTTCGGAATGCTCACTAACACTGTGTATATCGTCGCCTCGTACCCAAATTACAAGCCTTGATTGAGCTTACCGTGGGACTAGGTTGATTTGTGTAAGATGATCCTAGAAATTTATTTAATTATTTAGTACCTAATCACGCCGGCATAATGGGAATAAATATAGATATTTTTTTCGGTTCCGTATAGGTACGTAAAAAGGTGATGATTTTTTTCTTCACCGAAATCCTATCAATCCTGTCCTGTATCTTTTCAAAGTATTATTATTAATAGGGTTATTTCAAAGTAATAAGCATTCCAAAAGATTTTTTTTTTAATATAACATTTATGACTTGTTGATGCTGCTGCCCATCAAAATATAAAATATGGATTTCATTAAATTTCATGTCACAGATATGAAATGGAATTCTAAAATGATTACGGCAGCTTCAAGAAATACTTTTAATTTTAATGCATATTGCAATGTCCCTGCCTGCAGACTTCGGTCAGCGGTCATTTCTCGGTTTAATTAAATTTCAGAGAGCTCAGCCGTGGGTTGGAATTGATCAGTGATTGCACTAGGGAGACGTGTTCTTAGGTCTACCAGATTAAATACCAAATTTTCAATATTCAATACACTTTACTTATGTTACCTATATACCTATAAACACCGTGTTTTTATTGATTTCCGTTAAATTTAAGGGAAGCTTATTTAGGTGAAATTGGTGAAAATAAGAAACTAGTGTCTTACCTCTTACTGTTATTGAGTAATTAAAAAAATAAGTTTAATTACTGAACAAGTGTATTGCAACCTTTATTACATCCTAATGTTACTTATTTCGACATGTGCCGTCAGCAGCCGTCAGTCGCCTTAGGTCTTATTCTTAAGGTTCTCTCACACTTGCAATTATTATGTACGAAAACGAAAAAAATACTTTTTTTACGAAATTAACAAAATCCGATATAAGACATAAGACATGAGACATTTATTCGTGGTATAGGTTTACAACAATAGTTAGCCTGGTTCCTGCACTAGGCAAAGCCTGTACTGCAGGTAACCAAAATATACCAGGCAACTTCTATTAATGTCCCAAGTTACCTGTCCAATTTAACGGAAATCAATAAAAACACGGTGTATATTTGGTTTGCATCCCTGCATATGGTTTGTAACATCAATTAGTTTTTTTCCGTACAAACGTACTTTGACTTCAACCAAGGCGTTCGCTTCTCATAATGAATTCAAAATGTGGTTAATATTTTCAGTCCCTGTCCCTGTATGTAGAGTACTACCTACGAGTTTTTAACTAACTTCAAAAATGGAGGTGGTTCTTAATTCGACTGTTTTTTTTTGTTGTATGTAAATGTTTGTTACCCGATATCTCCGAGAATCGTGAACCGATTTGAATTTTTTTTTTGTAATCGAGCGTGTATAACCCCGAGATGGTCCCGTTGGGGTCTGATGATGGGATCTTGGAGAAATCGAGGAATCTCTTCAAATGTTATAGGTACCTACATGAATAGCGCTTTTGGTAATTTTAATTCATTTACTAGCATTTTTGCATTCAGAAAGTAGGATTTGATAATAGGAAATTACCAATGATGGAAACAAATCGGGGATCTTGGAGAAATCGGTTGAAGTCGGTTTTTTTTAATTTTTAATTTGGATTTTTATCATTTTTTTGTATCAAGTCGATCGCGAGTCTAAATGTTTCTACGCAATAAATACAGGGTGAACCTTGATGAAGAGTAATACGTTTTGTAACTCTATAACCAACAAACAATTGTATCCCCCACAAGTTACTTAAAAATGTTTTATTTTTATTTTTATCTTGGTTTATTTGAACTGCTAATGTGGTTTTTAAGATATGGAAAAGGAGTATTAAAATTCTCAGATTTATTTCTTTTATTTATACATGTAGTCGGTGGTTTAAATTATCATATCTTATTATTTGACTAAATATGTCCCGCTGAGTTTTTCTTGCTGGAAGAAATTATGAAACTTCTTCTCAAGTCAGTGGTGTAAGGTGAAAACAGGTGGTAGATTTTACTTAATAATCTAATAGAAATATGATTCGAAAGTGAAAGTATATATCTATTTGAATAAATAGTATCGGTTGACTTTGAGTTATCAATCTTAGTAAGGGTAATAGCTAGCACAACCAATAAACAATTTTGATTACCTAGCCATCGCACGGAATGCTAAAACGTTTATTTAATTAATTAAATAGGTATGCTATCAATTTAAAAGGAACAGTGCATTTAACTCGTGGCAATGCCAACCGAGTAGTGATTTATTTTGGCTGACCTAATGCGTTCATATATTATATTAAGCAACTGAAGTATCTAGGTACATTGTTTTAAGTAATCAAGCACTAGAAAGCCTAGGTCACGTGAGAACTAGCTGAAGGGGTTAATTTCTTAAATAAATAGTACGTGAGATTTTTTTCTTGTAGACACGTTGTACGTAATAATAATCAGATAGGTTGTCTTCTGACAATATTGTATGTAGGTACCTAAAGGTACATTTTGAATGTTTTTTTTAATTAGCTGACTACGTGCAAAGTCTATGTAGTTACGTGAATATTATTGTTTTTTACTTCTTTAGGGAAGAAATAAATTTTAAAACGAAACATAAAACTAAAATTTTGATATAATTTAATAAAAAAAATATTTTAAGAACAATTATTATGAAAGTTACGAATTCAAATATCAGAGCACATTATCAAAGGGTCTCTAGGATGCTATCGAACTTTTTTGACAATGAAGCTAACAATGGTAAATCGCTATTAACATCTTAAAGTGGGCATATAGCGTAAGTACATACGCAAATATTATCCATATTAGAGTTAAGTTTACTCGTGAACGGATCATCATATTTTAGCATTTATTTCCTGGTATAATTGATTAGGGCTTGTCCATTAATCACGTCATACTGTACAGGGGGAGGGGGGTCAAGAAAAAATCACCAATTATCACCATAGGGGAGGGGGGGTCATCGGACAAATCACGTGTAATTTTTTGTTGCTCTCGAATCTGCTGAACAGCATTATAGCCAGTAAAAAATCTTAACTTTTTTATAAAACACTTTTTAAATACCTACTAAGTTTTACAACATCGCGAACATTTAAGTACCTCGTAGTTGGCAAAAAAGTACGTAAATTCAAGTGCTATTAAAAGGACTACTTAAGTTGGCAAAAAATTACACGTCATATTGGCTAGGGGGGGGGGGGGTCCAGAAAATATCACCATGGGGGGTGGGGGGGTCTAAAACAGGCCAAAATTGTATGACGTGATTAATGGACAAGCCCTTGCCTTTTACCTAGTATAAAGAATGCAGTGTAGTGTAGATGCATAATCTAGTTCTCAGGCCGTAAAAGTTTCAAAGTAAAATAAAGAATACTTTGCTTCCAGAGCGCGAGTTTAATATTGAAATGAAGTTTCAAGAGCCGCATAGTTCATGGAAGTTAATTTCCATTGCTTTCTCAATATTAAATAATTAACACCACTAGCCAGGCCAGAGGCCGAGGCGAGGCCGAAGTTAACAAGTTTTCTCGCAGTTTTTAACGGATTTTTATGCAAGACATAATTTGTCCTAATTCGAACACTAATTTATATCGAGTTTATTAAAAGCGAATGAATACGATTTCGCTATCTGTTATGGTTTCCAAAACCTCTATACTGACCCATTTGGATTGATCACCCTGTATAATATATCGTCCGTCAAAGCAACGTCTTTACTTTTATTGGTCTATGGGAGCCTCTAAAACGCGTTAATAAAACAATTTAGGTATAGTTTTACTAATTTCTATGACTCATCCCCTTAGAACAATATTTAGCGCTTATTACCCATTCTAATTCAATGATGAGAACTTTATTGTTCCCTTTATACAATGAATAATAATTTATCTCGTTAAGTACTCCTACACAACTTTAGTGTAACTAATTTAGGCATTTCAATTAATATTTTGATCCTGCGATTTAAATATTGTTCCAGCCGAAGTTTCTGAAGTCGCTATTAGCGTTTGGGAGGGCAATCCGTTTTAATTGAAATAGCGTAGGTATGGTAACATTTATTGTTACCTAACCGGTAACACCAGTTCCCGATTAAATAATTTTTTCATCACACTTGCTGTCTAAGCGCGCCATTGCTTGCATGCGTAGTAGTAGAAAAATGAAATTCCCTAGGGATTAATAGAAAAATCAATACGTTATTTAATAATATTTTGTCTTAAAACTTATTTCTTTGTTGGCAAGTGAGATGAAAAATATTGTATGCATCACGGTCGGTAAGCGGAATACTAACTCGAGTCACGGCGCGGCGTCGGGCTTCTAAAACTCTCGTTAGTAATTCCGTACTTACCTCCCTTGATGCACAATGTACTAATTATATGCCACTGATAATCTGCGCCTATCGAATCCTAGCGTGAATATCGAAAGTTCCGATAAACTATCAATTTTGGTCCATTCAATTATGCCTAAGTCGTGGACACCTGTAGGCTTAGCACAGGAACAGTGCGACAATATGTCGCTGCGAGATTGACTACCCATCCCTGTTTTATTCATATAGCTAGTAAAAGATGGAAAACCTATCTCGCGGCGACATATTGAGATACTAATCATGTGCTAAGCATATTGACCCCATTTCTTTTAGAACTATTTGCATTTATTAGACTAATGTATAAGACTTGACATCATTTGTTATCTTAAATACCTCGCATACCTCGACACGCCAGCATTAATGACATCATCCGACGGGCCCTTGTCAGCGTGAAAGTTCCCGCCGTCCTGGAGCCCGTTGGGCTGGCGAGGGACGATGGCAAGAGGCCCGACGGCATGACACTGGTGCCTTGGAAGATGGGACGCCCCTTGGTATGGGATGCTACATGTGTAGACACCCTCGCGCCATCCCACCTTCCAGGTACTAGCAATAGTGCTGACCGTGCTGCATCCACTGCGGAGGACCTCAAACGCCGCAAATATGCAACCCTCGGCAGTGGCTATATGTTTGAGGCGTTTGGGGTCGAAACGCTGGGGCCTCGGGGACCCAATTCGCGTCGTCTATACAGAGATATTAGCCTCACGCCTAATCATGGATTTAGAATATGGATATGGATTTGACAACGTAATAATAATAGCAAGAACGAAAGGGATGGTCTTATAAAACTTTTTACTAGTGGAAGTGAAAAGGAATGATAATCGTCCGTCCTTAATTATCACTGTGCCACTATTTTTTGTGTGTGAGTGTGTTAGATGCTAAGTCTAAGTGCCATACACACAAGTATCTTCTTCGTAGTAAGTGACTATGTCTATCCCTCTTAGTGGCACACTATGTGCGGCCCCTCGCGCCTAATAGATGCCTCTGTTGACCAGAAGGCTGGTCAATGTTTCGCTCAGCGAATAAGCATTGCCATACAACGTGGCAATGCGGCCAGCCTTCTGGGCACACTGCCCATTGGCAGCGATTTGGGACAGATTTTTTATTTGTAGGTTCCTTTTATTTGTATATAGGTATATTTTTTTATAATATTGATTATTTTCAATAAGTAGTGTTAAGGTAATTATGTGTGATTGAATGTATTATTATGAAATAAAATCTTATTTATTTGCGAAAAACAAATAATAGTTTGTTATCTTACCTTTAAGTTCGGGTGAGTATTATCATGCCACTCTTTTACAATTTGAATTCAATGTATGTAATTTAGATAAAATTCTGTTTATTAATACCGATCTGATTATTAATAATTATTGACCCCCCCTCCCCCTAACCGTATACAGTATGACGTGATTAATGGACAAGCCCTAACCAACTTACCCCTAGCTATAGCTCAAAATAAATTATTTAAATTTTAATAAAATGTTGCCCATTCTGAATTCTTGTATTGAATCTACTTTTAATTATTCTGAGGAAACGGCTTTTACGACTTTGATGTAAGTTCCTATGTATACAATTTATGCTGTAGCACATCTAAGACTGAATATAATATTAAATTGGTAGGTATTTATTATATACGAGTATTTTTATAGGTCGTAATCGTAAAAGTGGACGCAACCGAAATATTATGTACTATGGCACTCGCATAATAAATTAGTGCGGGCACATCAATGTACGTCGCAACCTCCAGTTATCAAAGATTAAAATAGTACATTACGACACAAGTGCGAAAAACATGAAATTCGAAACGATTGGCGATGTTTAAAACACAACCGATAGGGGAGTGTTTTAAATCGACACGAGCTACGAATTTCGTTTTTGCACATGTCTCGTACAGTCAAAGACAAAATAAGGTGTATACAAAAATGTTCAAAAATATGTCCCAGTGCACTCTAATTCTGTGTAATAAGAACGTCGTAACATATTTATGAGCGGATTCTTTTGATACTTATTTTTGCACTTGACTGTACGACGTTTTTTAGTACAGATGGCCCTCCGAAGTTTTGGACCTGACGTAAACCTGACCCACTTCTCGCACTAGAGCCTAAAAAAGGCACCATCTGTACTAAAAAATATTGTACAAAATATAAGCGTAAATAAGTTTTCCCCTCACTAGCTCGTAAAGCGCTCGTTTATCGTTTAATACGAGCGGGTAAAAACGCTTTTTACACTCTTGTGAATAAAGTAATTTGACATTGCTCTAATTCCTATAGCCCCCTACTGCCTAGTATAAGTGGATCTGTATGACCGTAGTAAACATGCGCAATCGGAGCTCACATGTTAAATTGGTCGTTCTCATGGGTGACTTTGTAAGCCATTGGCTATATTTAAATTCCAGAAGTAACTCTATTGTACGATACGTTTCGACATTGAGTTTTAAATGGTTTCTTTAAGTTAATTTACATTTGGATGAGATTTTTAATCATATTTCCTCGCGATAGTGAGGGGAAAAAAGTTGTATTACACTTGGCGGCAAAGTTTGTTCAACTCTCGTGCCTTGAGACCTTCGCAATGCTCAAGATTCCAGTTTTTGAACCACTCGCTACGCTCGTGGCTCAATTTTGGAATCTTTCGCTAGCTCAGGTCTCAATATTGGCACGACAGTTAAACAACAACTTTGCCCCATTGTATAATAAATAACTATTTTGACAAAATAACTTTTTTGATGCAAGCTTATCGTCGACTACTTTATTAATTTCATACATCATCCATACAGACGATACTAACGAAACCAAACTTGATAGGATTATGCCGTATCGTCCCCAAGTTCCAGTGGTCACCTTCTGACTCCGTCATCAGACCAGTAGCCGTACCATGACCTAGAAAGTAAGGGATACGTTAGGTTTTACTCGATACGTAATGCATTCTACGTTATTGCGCGCACACTGACATATTGGAGCGAACGCGATATAAATTGAATGTTTATTTTTACTATAATGTAGGTAGAAAGTTACCAATATATTTCACGAACTATACCGATACGGCTACAGCTCTATGATCTCATTGTAGGTAAATATTGCATAGTCATCCGATTTTTACCTACACTTTTCACGAAAGTGAAAAGTGCTGCGCAAAACAATTTACCAAATTAATATTAAGTACCCTAAATCATGCGAGGATTTTCGGCTACTTTTTGACCCCCCCTCCCCCTTGGTGATGTTTGGTGAGTGTCTTGGCTATCCCTCCCCCCCCCCCTAGCAGTCTCACGTGTATTTAACTAGTAACGTTCGCTCACCGAACTTCACAACTTTCGTGATGTTTTCTTGGACCCCCCCCCCCCCCCTATAGGACCTCGCGTGATTTATGCACAAGCCCTTACGAAACGAATGCTAATATTTGTAAACATAGGTAAACACTGTTTTATAAAAAAATACTTACCTTTAGCACGCTTGTTGCGGCACTTAGCTTAGCTGCGCAATTAGCTATACCTACTCGTTCGGGGTTGCATGGGCCTCGTACCGCAGTAAGTAATTACTCCTGCATAAAAAGATTTTATTCGATAAAATGACAAAGTGCTACTCATGTCCTTGGTTTTTTAATGGACGAAAGAAGTGGGGTGTGTTCGGTCGACGGTAACCTATAATTTTTCCTTAAACTGTCAACATGGCAAAGCCTTATAATTTATAACCTTATAAGGTCAGTGAAGAGAAACCGGGCGTTGTGCATAATACATACAATTTAATATACCTACTTCGTACAAAATACTAGAAAGCTACGTTAATACTTAAAGGTTCACATTTAATTTTATGTGTTTTTCAGTTACACTTAACTTGAAAATTAAATATTGTGGGTTGCATTCGACGAACACAGTTCGAATTATAAGGCATAACAATGATAACGTAATTACGCGTACTAACGCCTACTCTCATAGATGTATAAAAATAGACAAGAATACGCAACGAATACAACCTCTACTGTATTCAACTCTTCGAGACAAATACCTTCCCCTCAATTCAGTTCCTTTCAGGGGGTCTACCATGATCTCCTAAACGTGATTCAGTTTAGGTTCGACCTGTCAGTTTTGACAGTTATTCTATGGAACTGACATATTGCGTTTCAGTCTAAGTAGTAAACTTAATCGCATTAGTAGATCGTGGTATTTAGCGTCGGCATGGGCACGAGCACGAAAGCATGGAAGTGTGACCTACTGCGGTAGATCAAACCGGTCCTATTTTACATGAAATAAAACTATGAAAACGGATAAACTCGCGTATATTTCACAGTCCTATTCTATTTAAGCTTAGACCTAGGAGATATTGACTACGAAATTGGCAACGCTAGATTTTGAACACATCATAGTTTTAAAAACTAAAGAGTGTTTTTTCAAGAGGGCTTATTTCCACTTTTTCAGTAAAGAATATTTTTCTTAAGAAAACATAGAAAAAATACCCTATGTTGACAGAGTGCCGTTTTGAAAAGACACTCCATTCGAAAGCAAATTATAGGTTCTTATATATAAACTTATTCCTTTAGTTTGTAAAATCGCAGATGCCTCGTCTATTAAAATCATCTCCAGTTGTGCCTAAAGCACCGTCAGACGCACGAAGAGTGAATACTAATCTTGTTTGGCACCTACCCTCCAACTTGTAATTATTTTAATAAGAAAATAAATAGACTCGGCGGCTGAATAACAAACACTTCTCAGAATTTCGACAAATCTTAGTTCAGAGTTGCTTTTATTAATGGCTCACTATTTCAGTCAGCCTGCCTGTTGTCAGACTCTGTAGCCTAGTTGGTAGTGACCCTGCCTACGAAGCTGGAGGTTCCGGGTTCGAATCCCGGCGAGGGCATTCTTTGTGTATTCATTTATCACAAATGTTTTATGTAAGTGATAAGGTGCATTCAGACCAAACGAGCATTCGCTATTCTAACCCCCTACTCTACGAAAATTGATCGTTACACAAAATGTGATTCGTTTATTTAGAGTGGAGGATAGAATAGCTAATGTTCGTTTGGTCTGAATGCACCTTTGGGCATTGCACATTTTTATTGAGGTTATTCGGCTAACCCTGGATTAAATGAGTTACTCTCGGGTTGGTTATTTAACCTTGGATTGCGCAATTTGTGCAAGTCATCATCATCATCTCAGCCATAACACGTCCACTGCTAGCATAGGCCTCCCCTCTGGACCTCAATATGTACCGGTTAGATGCGACCTGCATCCAGCGTGTCCCGGCGACCTTCATAAGGTCGTCTGTCCATCTTGTGAGTGGACGTCCTACGCTGCGTTTGCCTAGCCGTGGACTCCACTCGAGGACTTTTCGACCCCATCGACCATCTGCTCTGCGTGCAATGTGGGCTGCCCATTGCCACTTCAGCTTACTAAGCTGAAGAAAGCTTAGTAATTTGTGCAAGTGGGCCTTAGTAATTTTAGCGCTTCACATTTTATTAAATATAATACAGAATACAAAACAGGCTCATTTATTCGCTGAAAACTCTGCAGTCCTATTAAAACAAAGTAAGCAAGCAAATGTGGTGTGGGTCCCAAGATACAGGCTCAGCCTAGTTTGGAGCCCACTGGATAACGCTTGAAAATTGTAAACATGTGCTTACGTTTGAATAAATTATTTGTATTGTATTGTATTGTATTGTAAATAAAAATCCTTTTAACTTTTTTACCTGCTTGTAAACAAAGGAACCCAATAAAATAACAGTTTCCTACCGCGATTGCGGTTCCGCTATAAAATCAAAAGCCGTGGGATACACGGACGAACAAATTAAAAAGTGGTTTGGGTGGCTAATGTGTATTTAAGGCTGTTGTTAAATGTTTAACGAGGGAGTGCGGCCTAAAATGCATTTCAACTGTTTGTTCGTATTTTATTGTTCAAAATTTCATTACGCCGTCACAATATGAAACTGCCGTTTATAAAAATGTTTGAATGTTTTAAATTTAACTCTTGGCGTTGGGGTAATACATATTAACATTAAATTGTTAAGATGCCCAACAATATTTTTTTATTCGCCTTCCTGCAAGCGGAGAGAACTCATTAATAACTTATTATTTTTGTAATTACCTGTAACGGAAAATGTACTTATAGAAAGGACCCCGGACCAAAAGTATGGAAAATGTGGTTTCAGTCAAATCTGCTGAAATTTTGATATGTCATAGATTTAAGTGCCCTGAACAAAAAACTCTATGGGTGCTACCACGGTTTCCCTTTCCATGTTCTGCTCGATTTTGTACCAGATAACAAAGTAGTAGGTACTTAGTTCTACTTCGGGTCTATTTATTTAAACAATTGACATTAGTTTGAACCTTTTTTGTGATAATCTATATATATAAACGGCAATGTCCTGACTGACTGACTGACTGACTTAAATCAACGCACAGCCCAAACCGCTGGTCCTACAGAGTTCAAACTTGGCATGTAGATTCTTTATAATGTTTAGAGGCGCACTAAGAACGGATTTTTGAAAATTCGTCCCGTAAAGGGGTTAAATGGGGGGTTAAAGTTTGTATGGGAAAATAAGATTAGTTGGGCTATTTTATTCGAAACTTCACAGGAATGTTTTTAACAATAAATAAGTAAACACGTATTTCAGGTTTTTTTTAAATTCATTGTCTATGAGGGTTAAATGAAGGGTTAAAGTTTGTATGGGGAAATAAGATTAGTTGGGTTATTTTATTCGAAACTTCACATGAATGTTTTTAACAATAAATAAGTAAACACTTATTTCAGGTTTTTTGAAAATTCATTCCCTATGGGGGTTCAATGGAGGGTTAAAGTTTGTATGGGGAAATAAGATTAGTTGGGCTATTTTATTCGAAACTTCACATGAATGTTTTTAACAATAAATAAGTAAACACGTATTTCAGTTTTTTTGAAAATTCATTCCCTATGGGGGTTAAATGGAGGGTTAAAGTTTGTATGGGGAAATAAGATTAGTTGGGTTATTTTATTCGAAACTTCACATGAATATTTTTAACAATAAATAAGTACACGTGTTTCAGGTTTTTTGAAAATTCATTCCCTATGGGGGTTAAATGGAAGGTTAAAGTTTGTAAGAAGGAACCAGATTCGTTGGGCTATTTAATTCAAAACTTCATAGAAGTGTTCTTGCAAATGAAGATGTAGGTATTTATCTACATACCATGTTATATACGAGTAACATAGGTACGATGAATACGTAGATACTTTTAATATTAAATTTTGGTGAGTAATGCAGTTTGCTACATAAAAGGTCATTGTGAGGTTTTAGTTTTTAAGTCTAGACAAAACCATATTTATTTGTTTGTTCGTTAAAAATATCTACAATTTTGCATGGCGACATATGATTCAAAGCGAACGAATTTCAAATGTTTGTTTGACAGCTCGCGGACAGTATATGTATAAGCAGCGCGGGTACACGGGCCGCCTCACTGTAAATTCAACTTTCTAATTCGTGTAGTTTATTTGCAATTAAGTATTTAATTATATCATACTAATATGCTGTTCAATGAAACAGACTTCAAACAGAATGTAATAAGGTAAGATTCTACTTAGGTTTAGGAAAGGTTAGAACTGCGACCCCACACAGAAACGAACGGCAATCAAAGTAGGTTTTGGGTTAGATTAGAAATGCGACTCCACACAAAAACGAACGACTATCAAAGGAGGTTCAGGTTAGGTTTGAATAGTAGCCCCACATAGCAACGAACGGCTTTGAAAGTAGGTTTATGTTAGGTTTGAACTCCAACCCCACACAGAAACTAACGGCTTTTAAAGTAGGTTTAGGTTAGGTTAGAACTGCGACCCCACACATGAGCAAACGGCTATCAAAATAGTTTAAGGTTAGGTTAAAACTGCGACCATTGCGATTCCACGCAGAAATGAACGGTTATTCAAATAGGTTTAGGTTAGGTTAGAACTGTGACCCCACAGATAAGCAAACGGCTATCAAAGTAGGTTTAGGTTAAGTAAGAACTGCGACCAGTGCGACCCCACACAGAAAA
>JALPQI010011313.1:0-41089 GCA_025490895.1 Thaumatotibia leucotreta | reverse complement strand
TAATAACTGAACAAGGCATTTAATTACGTCATTTGTACACGAGTACACAGTATAATAAAGGTGACAGGAGTTTTTTTTACAATACATACGATTTACGTAATAAATTAATAAAATTGTATCATAACAATAATACAAGCAATACATCCATAAAAAGTTAATGTTACGGATCCATGTCTATCTTAGCCAGTTAAATCTATTGTTTCAATGTAAGATACAGTAGATTGGATAAATAATAAACGTGACAGGTCAACCTGTGCTAAATGTATATTTGTCAGCCTCCGTAGCCTAGTTGGTAGTGCTTACGAAGCTGGAGGTTCCAGGTTCGAATCCCGGCGAGGACATAATTTGTGTATTTATTTATCACAAATATTTGTTCCTTAGTCATGGCTGCCTATGCATTTAAGTATCTACATATATGTATACAGGGCGTCCCAAAGTTATGGGACATGAAGGGGAAGTACCTTAAATATCGTAGATAGTGTATTTTGCTGAAAGAAGACTTTTATGTTATTTTTAAAATGTAGTGATTCTGCATTCAAAGTTTTTAAAAAATTACTTGCTTCACCCGGAAATCGAACCAACTACAATTTTTTTTCTAATTTGGAACCAAACTTTTTTGGTTATTCTTTTAGTTTTAGATACTATGTTTCTTAAGGAAAATTGTTATTTTTTATCCATTCTTTCGAATGACAGAATAAAATTACGAAATTTTTTTTTTGTTTTAACCCTTTATAGGGCCAATGACGATCTCGGTCGCAAAAGTGACCACTTGAATACCTATATTTGGGTGGCTCAAACTTAAAAATGTGTTATGTCTTTAACGTATTTTTTGATTATTTGTGTAAACCGTGAATGGGCAAAGGTCTCAAATGCGTGAACCATAGACAAAAAAAATCGATACTTTTGACGCGACGTAAACCCGGTCTCAAACGCGACCACTGCCCTATTAGAGAAAAAAAAGTTGACAGTTGACAGCTACGTCATAATTTATTGGCGGTTTTCTTGTTAAAAAATTAATAAAATGTGGAAAACGTAAGGTTTTAACATAAAAATATCTGTAATTGAGCCATATTTGTGCAGTTTTATGAAAACGCATTCATTTTACAAGAATAATCGGACTTTGAACTGAACATGAGGGTAAAAAAATAATCAGGCCTGGTACCGCGAACATCGAAGTTCGCAAATTTCGGGGATTATTCTCTGTCACTCTAATGACGCCTTCGTTGGAGTGACAAAGACAAATCCCCGCAATTTGCAAACTTCGATGTTCGCGGTAGCAGGCCAGACCGTATTTGTCCCTCTTACTTTCAAATCGTGTATTTTTATATTAAAACTTAATATACGTTGTTGTAAGTAATTTATATCAAAGACAGAATTAATGTATTTTTATTTGCAATCATTACTTTGGATCGATTGCAATCAGTAAAGATAATATAACCTTATCATTTCATAGTTCAGGTCAACTTTTCACTCGCCAGTTTCTACCATGAGAAACATTAACGTGTTGTTTTAGATGTTCAATGTTTAATTGTGAGTCTAAACGTTAATTATTTAATAGAAATAATATTATTTCTTAAAAGTTGTTTAATTGTATATTTTGAATAAGTTCTAGGTAAATGAGCAGTGGTCAATATATTGACCACATTGTATAGCACTGCATGAGCACTGGTCAAATGGATGACCACCCCAGTGGTAACACGAAATGATCAACGGTCATATGGTTGATCGCCGATTTTCTCGCTTTTCCGGTGTTTTCCAGGAATTTTAAGAAATTAGTTTCTCAGTCTTACGTTTAACTACTATATAAATAAAAATCAAGATGATTGCCCAAAAAAAAATCTTGCCCTATAAAGGGTTAATAAAGGGTTAATAAAATAAAGGGTTCGATGCCTAGAAAAAGCAAAATTTTTTTTGGATTTTTTTTTAATGCAGTATTATTTAATTTTCAAAATATAATAAAGTCTTCTTTCAGCAAAATATGCTATCTACGATATTTAAGGTACTTCCCCTTCATGTCCCATAACTTTGGGACGCCCTGTATATCTATCAGTATGGACCGTTAGGCATTTCGATGTACGATCCATTTTCTTCAAAATGTATCTACAAATTGTAACCTGCTTAAAATTCTCCGTATGTTTTTATGTACGTATAAATTTTATGAATATTTAGGGAAGGTCCCATAGGTCCCAAGGATAATGTTTCCACGAGAACTTTAATGAATGTGTTACGGATGATATTTTTTTTTTTCACATAGCAATAAACCAAAGCTAGTGATAGATAACTGGTGTAGTTTGTTCTCAAGACCATTACCTACATAAAGAAGTTTCCCAACTTATGCTACTTCTCCTCGGTACCGTAAAGCCGGGTTACTTTGGCCCTAGGGGGTAACTTTGGCCCAAAATTAAGTTTATCATAAAACCAAAGCATCGCATAAATTACATGATGTATTGTTATCAGGCGTTTTAGGTATGAATTTTGCATCCCGACACATACTAAAACTGTTAATTTTAAATAAGTCTGCCCGTCTGTCGAACTTTTTGTCTATCACATTTTTACGCGAAAACTGCTTAACCGAATAACACAAGAGCGGCTATGAATATACTTTGAGATATTAGGAACATCATGAAGTAAATAACTAAATAGGTTTTGATACAAAAAAAATCTTTAATGGAAGTTAGGTATCTAAAAGTTGCAAAAAGCACAGCATAAAAATGTTATATGCCGATGAAATTCAGGACAAACGTGAGAATTAATCGAAATAAGAAGTATGTGAAAAGACTTTTATGATGGAGTTGTAAATTTATATCATAATAATTATTTTAGTTTGCATTTGTCATTATGATGAAATCTTAATTTTACTGCAATAAAACAAACAATGTGTAAGAGGAAGTGGTGCTATTTTATACGTAATTTGTCTAAACATGTTACTTATTTTCATAATTAATAAGCGTTACGCTACAACACGAAAATAAGTCATGGGCCAAAGTAACCCTCCCGAAGATATTACTTTAGCCCAAAGTTTACGAAACAAAAAAAAACTCTTGGGTATTATTTTATTAAAGAGAAAGTGTGTAAATTACTTGATTACACTCTTAACTTTACTTCTGATTTATTAATTCTAACATAAAGGTGTTGTATTTCATTTAAATCGAATGAGAAGTAAAACACATCATTTTTTTGGGACAAAGTAACCCGGCTTTACGGTACCTATATTGTTAATTGTAGCTGTGTTTTCTACACCTCTATAAATAAATCAATACCTCTTAACTTTGATTGTTTAATTTCCTTTCGATCGATAATCTGCCATGACGATAAAATAATATTCTCATGCACAAGTCAGAGTATAAATCATTCAGAGCGGATCGCCTGCAATATTAATAAAATACCAAATTACCGTCTTAAATGCCGTCGGGAGCTAGTTAAGCTATAATCGTAACTCATGCATTATCTGTGTTGTAAGTGCATTATCTGCCATCGGCTGAGGGTTTCCATCGCTCACCTACACTTGACAGGAACCAGCATAAGTGGGTGTCACAATCATAACCTTAGCACAAGATTGGTGCGACGGTATGTCGCCGCGAGATAGGCTTTTACTAAATGTGTCAATAAAAGAGGGACGCTTTGATCTAGTGCTAAAGCTACACTGCACAGGCGTCTAGTTTCTAGAGCGTAGAACCTGTGTGCAAACATTTCTCTTAGCATTAATAGTGTGGTTTCGTAACTTCGAGATGGTCGGTGCCCCTAGGACTACTAAGCTGCGCCCGCGTGCAACGTAATGCACCCTGCACCATAAGTAAAGATACCTCTACTATCATATCCCCTGGTATGGTCTGTCAAAAATGTACTACTGTAAATTAGACCCTGGAGAGAAGAACGTGAGAGACATCTCACCAACGTATTTAATTGGAAAATTAGAATTATATGTAATTTCCACAGTTGAGGTTGAATGTGCACTCGTTTGGCGGCTGTGAACTATCTCTATAAGAAAAAAAAATGTATAATGAAATAACATAACTCCGGTCGACGATAGTTCATCACGTTTATTTAAGTACATCACATGTGCTGTCTTAGCTTATAGATTCCCCAATAGGTTTAAGGTAAACATACCTACGCACGACACCTATTGGGTAAAGAATGATAACATCTGTAACTTCTATTATAAGATTGTAGCTAACATATAGCACGTTTACCTTATACATATCGAATAATAGTGGTTCTCCGAGGCGACCGCTCGCCAACGTTACTAGAGAGCACAGAACCGTCTGACTCATTGTATTGTATTATCTCCGTATGAAATGAAGGAGTGCCTACTTTTTATCGACATTTTCGAACTTTAAGCCCCTTTCCTCCATCCGGGTTGACTAACCTATCCACTATAGGTTAATCTCTTTCCTTGAAATTTGCACCATCATTTCCCCTGTATAATGTAGTAGCAATTATACCTATTTCGTATGCCTACTTGTTGCTTTTTCTGGCAGTTTAATTGCAGTCCTGGCGATGAGCTGAAATGATAATAATTACTCACGCGAATTGCTTCGTTTGCGTTTGTACGGAGTGCATTTATTTTAAATTTAATACTGTTTCTAGGAATGTTTTAATCACGACATCGTGCTATTAGTTCACGAACATATTATATTTGTATTATATAGGGTTATTGTTCGTAAATTCAAGGATTATACCTAGTTATTTTTTTTCTTTTGATTTATTGATTGTTATTATTGCTTGTTGGCACGGCACATGGTTCGATTGAAAATTATTTCAATGCTGATTAATCAATTTATATATTTACTTTAGCTATTAATTCAACTTTGCAGTTAATTTAACCAAATTGGTTAAGAATCCATTAAGTCGTCCACTAGAGTACCTATTGGCCTATGAGGTAAAAAAAATATTTTGGTCAAGCATATTACTCATATTTATTTGAGTTTAAGATTATTTGTGTAAGCGATGATAATGCGTGATAAATGATGTAATTGATTGAACTAAATGTAGACTGGCGTAGGTATATTTACAGTAAACACCACTAGTAAACGAGCCTAGAACTTAGAATATTACCTACTTAAACACATAAATACTTACTTGTAATCGACGGGAAGGGGTCAGAAGTTTTAAAATATCAGATTTGTTAAGTATAATTACAATGCGAAATTAAAATGATACAAAATGATAAAATATGAAACTACTGAAGATTTTAGGTTTAACCAACTCCTCCATGCATTTTGGACCACCTATCTTTATTGGATAAACTCTACATACTTTGTATGTTTGGTCAAAACCAAAGTCGGTCCCGTAGTAACTGTACTTCAAAAATAAAAATAAAATCCCTTGTTTTTTTTTGTAGTGTTTAAAATTAAAAATTTTATTACATATAACTTAAATATTCAAGGAAACATCTGCAACACAGGCTTCGTCAGAGCCGAGTGTTGCCCTCTGGCAACAAACGCAAAATAAATCAGCAACAGGCTTCGTCTCATACACATCAATAATGGGATCAGCAACAAGCTTCGTCATATTATCTACATGCTAACATAACAGGACTTAGCTGAAGAAATCATCCCCATCAATCCCTTGTTAATCTTAAAGTTTTGTAGGTAGCGATATTAGCATAAATTGAAGAATATTTCCAATCTTTGAATTATGAGCAGGTAAGCCTCCGTAGCCTAGTTGGTAGTGGCGGTGCTGGCACCCACATCACAAGCCTTAAATGAAATGAGCTTACCATGAGACTAGGTCGATTTTTTTTTTGCGATTATGGACTGTAATACATCATTTTACTCGGCATCGTGCGTACTTTTCAGTTATGAAACAAAAAAAATGTCCCTAATGTCACGAAAATAAGAATGTAAATTGAGATTACTCAGTTTAGTTACTCCCATACTAAATGTATGAAACGAAATGTAACGAAACTGATAAGAAAAATCTCAAAGTTACAGAATTTTTCATACCTTTAGTATGGGAGTAACTAAACTGAGAAATCTCAATTTACATACTTATTTTCGTGACATTAAAAGGTACACTTTTTCTGCAAATGACCCTTATGTAAGATGTCCCAAGATATAAAAAAGTACCTGTTACCAGTTCATTCGTTTAAATTTAATTTGCTTCCTTTTTCGAAATCAGTCTACAAGGAGGCACAAGTAGAACATCCTCCACAATTTCGTAATCCAGCACTGCAAACTGCAAACATATGCCTATTAATCAGTCAATACTTTCATTTGTTGCAATGCATTCCATACAAACTAAACGCAATGTAGCGAAACATTACTAGGTCCTTTATTACTTTATTACCGCAAAAAACTAGACCGCTTCCATTTCGGATGTAATCATAGAGCGGTTCTTTTGAATGAACATACGATATGATGGTCATTAGTGTGACTTTGATGTGTGGGTAATTAGCGTGTTAACATGTGTGTCAAGTAGACAGTTTGACGGTAATTTATGCGCTGTTGTTTTATTGTTTGGTGCATAAGCGAGGTAGCTAAAGGTTTACATAGATAAGCGAGAGTGGGATATCAATGCATAATATTTATATTAACGTTGTGAAAGATATTTGTTATTATATTAATCGTTTAAATTGAACAAATCATTCATACAAAATATCAAATAAATAGTTATTTAAATGTTGTTTTTACTAGAGTCTAATATCTAATACTACCTTAATCGCATAACATAGTTCGAACGATAAATATACCTATCGTCATTTTGCTGGAATAGTGGCTCTGTGAGCATTCATTAGGTAGTTCAAATCATTAGTTGACAATAGGATATGAATTAATTATAAACATAAAGCCATCTCGTAAAATGTTTCGAATATCAGTTGCGCTTTGTAGTGAAAAGTGAACAGTCATAATCATAAATACAAAATGCATTATGTAACTTTTATTTTTTTCAATCTGAAAGGCAGACTCTTGGACTCAAACAACCTAAGGTTAGCCTTCCTAAACCACAACTACAAATAACTTGACGTATTTAAATTGGTCAGTAGGTATACACACTTTGAGGTTAGAGATTACCATCAGTAGGTAGTCTTAAATTTGACGGCCTCGTCTCGTCAGATATCGTTGCCATCACATTCTAACACATCTAACTAGTGAAAAGGTAAGTAAGAGTGAAGGTGACACGTGACATCACGATATAAATGGTAAAAGCCAAAATAACGCAAGTTTATTATTTGCGTTTGAAAGACAAGACTCCGCCTGTCTATCATAGCATACGATGTATGTGATAGAGTATTGAGTAAACTGAAAGAAATAGAAGCGGAGAGAGAGTGGAAAGAGGAAACCACTTCTAGGCAAGCTAAAATGACGTGAAGAGTACCCGATACTTTACGAAGTTGGAAAAAATTGACTTGAGGATGTTGATCAGAATTATTTCGAGAAACAACACCCTCAACAGGCATCTTAAGGTGATGGGAATAAGTAATTAAGCAGCCTGTCCACATTACGGGAGACAGCTGCCGTATTGTTTATATGAAAAAATATTCGATAGATAATAATAGCACTTTGCCAACATAATATCTTCACTTGCTGGGAGAAATACCTAACGACATATGTAAAATAATACACGCCGTAGTTGGTACACTTAAATAAAACTGTTTTACATCGTTCTACTGGCTTTCACATTGCTACCTCAAATGGATAAATATTGAAAATGTTTAAACGACATGAGAAAGTTTGTGTTCTAGAGCTCTAGCACACCGTGACAATTCTCTTCCAATGATGATGCTTGGCTTAGTAAGCCATCATCATCATCATCATCAGCCTGTGATAGTCCACTGCTGGACGTAGGCCTCTCCTATTAACTATGCGTATAGACGCATTAGGAGGTAAATGCCCTAAATATAGTAAGCCATAGCATGTTGGTAATTTGGATTGCATAATTCAACGTTTACCGGCTTCATACTCTTGAGATCCGTCGTGAGTTATTGAATCTATCTTATACATGCATAATTTAATTAAAAAACAAATATTTGGGGCAATTAGTTCAGTTTTAGAATTCAATAATATTGCCGCGGAGTAACGGTAGTAAGAATACATTTGTTACCACCCCAAATCTTCCCATAGGTGTTGTAAGAGTCGACTAAGTGATTTAAGTATCACTGCAAATTCGTTTATAGAAAATTGATGATGGGCACCAGCATCATCTTAGTGGCCACACTACTGCGATTGCCATCCCGCTTGCCCAGCGTGGTGAACAATGGGTACCTCCTAATGGGTTCATAATATACATAGTAAATAGAAGAGGCCTACGTCCAGCAGTAGAAATAGAAATAACTTTATTCCTAACATACACATACACAAAAATTACAATATACAGCAACGAGAAATAATTTTACAAATAAAAGCGTGTACGCTACGAAATGGCCTCATCTCAGCATGTTGCTAACGAGTGCCAGCGCTGGTCTTCCGATGAGGCCATCACGTAAACAGTTTTGAACGGCAGGCAACACAGCACGATACGAATAAAGAATAATAATTACAAATAAAATCACAGACGTAACATAGCAAACAAAAATAATATATCGGGCCGGCCCTGTCATGGCCGTGCATTATCGCTAAACTTTTTACAGTAGCAACACTGATGACAAGACCGAGAGACTTAGATTGAGAGAGGCTGATGATGATGACGAAGACAAGAGGAAAGTATAATAAAGTATATCGTCAGCCTCCGTAACCTAGTTGGTAGTGACCCTGCCTACGAAGCCGGAGGTTCCGGGTTCGAATCCCGGCGAGGGCATTATTTGTGTTTTTATTTATCACAAATATTTGTTCCTTGGTCATGGCTGTCTATGTATTTAAGTATCTGTATGTATCTATCTATTATATATATCGTCGCCTGGTACCCACACCACAAGCCTTAATTGAGCTTACCGTGGCACTAGGTCGATTTGTGTAAGATGTCCCAAGTTATTTATTTATTTATTTATAATGTAGAATAAATTGTCTTCTTTGTTACAGAAAAGCGGCGTGATGTGGTTAAAGGTGTACATGGCAAGTTTCGTTCCGGACATCTCGTGGCCATCATGGGGCCCTCCGGCGCCGGTAAAAGTTCTCTTCTCAACGCTATTTCAGGATTCAGGTAAGACTCGATATTTATACACAGTGACAAATATGTGTCCGTGCCAATTCAGATACACTCGGAATTTAGTCAAAACCAAGTCGAATTTCTCCAACTCCTTTCATTACCTAACATTTATTGTATGTTGCCTTTTTCGTAACTAACGTTTGCCAACTTTTAGAATTAGCTAGGCTAGATAAAATAAAATGCTCGCAAATGAAATGCTGATTTGCTCTGGTGGTATAGGTTACTTATGAATTTGGTTTCATTCATATAATCCTTATTTGATTTTCTAAATTAATACGATATTACTATTCAGATCCGTCGGAGTATCAGGCGAACTCCTAGTCAACGGTCAGATTCGAAACGAGCACCATTTCCAACGGTCCTCGTGCTATATCACGCAAGAAGATCTACTACAGGTAAATTGTTTCATCATTTTTATCTGATCTGATGGAGTTTATTGCGCTCCAGTCGTTTATATGACAATAAAGATGTTATCTGGTTCTGGTCAATGGTTTTATTGATCGTTGTTATTAAACCAGTGCTACTATCCATGACGTTGGTTTTCACATTTTATGCAAGAGAACTAATTATTCAGTTATAGTGTTAAAACATCTCTAGAAAAAGACTTGGGCAAGACGTTTTTATCATACCATATATGGATGCTCTCTATTAGCCAACGTCAAGGTATGCTTTCAATATCAACCAAGATTTACGGGTTATAACACTATTTAATACGCGCGAAAATTAAATTGTCTCCGCAGCACATTCTATGCAAGATTTAAGATAATTATGTCAAAAATAACTTGTCATCCGTCATCATAATATTGATGAATACTATATTAGTTAAATTTAACTTCATCCCAACGTTTCGAACACTTTACAGGGTTCGTGGTCTGCGGGTGACTCAGTAAAATTTAATAAATATACCCGATATAATCCGTTTTGGATAGTTTTATTTCATGAGTAATCATCGTGATAGCTGAAGAAAGTATTAACATATATTCAGTGAAAAGTTCACGATTTTTATTAACACTTAATTAAAACTACAACATCGGAGGTTCTACATTTATTTTTATCTGTGCAGCCTCTGCTCACAGTACGAGAGGCGATGGACGTGGCAGCGAAACTGAAGCTACCCAGAGGTGCTCAGGCGCATGCCACGGAGATCCTACAAGAGCTTGGGCTTCTGGAACATCAGCATACGAAGACTGATCTGCTGTCAGGAGGCCAGAAGAAGAGGTGAGTTGCTCAGACAGCAATTGTTTTGATGTGTCATCATCGTATCAGCCGAGAGACATCCACTGCTGATAATAATTTGATTGATATGTTTTCTCAAACTTGCTACGGAATGTTGATGTTACTTACTTTAAATTAAACCCGGAAATACTATGTATCCGGTGTCGCTAAGATGATATGTAAAGAGATTTCATGTATTTATTTCACACCTAGGACTGCAAACAAACTGTCTTTTGTTTTGTAACGTCAAATTGTGACACTAGTAATGTCTAGTAATGTCAAGACATTCAGCCACAAAAAAAAAATAACCTAAGAAATAATGTCTATACCATCAGGTAAAAGGATACCTCAAACAGATAAAAAAAAAGTTAGGCGCAAAATTTTTTTTTTTTAATGTTTTACGATACTGTGCTATTGGTTTATTTACAAATTAGATAGTATGGTTCGGCAAAATCAGTTCGTTTTATTTCATGGCAAGTTTGAGAAAAGCACTATACAAATCTCGGCGAGAAACAGGGTTACAGGACGCGTATCCCTATATCAAAAAGATATATCTACTTGGCCTGTAACCCTTCGTTTCCCGTCCTCTATAGTAATGTACTATTACTTAAAGAAAATCTTTTGTACTAGTGGTCTGTGCGCCGACAGTGATTACTGTTTGATCTGAAAATAGGATATTTCACGAAATTTAGGAGAATATCACGTTTATTACGATTTGTCAATTTTGTTACACTTTAGTCGGTCCCTATTTGGTAATTTGACTGAAATATTTAGAAGCAAGTTATGAATTGTAATGTCACTGACCATTATTTGATAAAAGATTGATGATGGGCAGCAGCGTCATCACATCATAGTGGTCACATTACTGCGATTGTCGATCCGCTTGCCCAGCGTGGCGATTATGGGCATTTACCTCCTAATGCGTATAGCATAGTTAATAGGAGAGGCCTACGTCCTGCAGTGGACTATCATAGGCTGATGCATGCATGCATGCATGCATATGAATTGTAATACGAAGCGATATCTTTAAATGACCTGTACGTACAGAATGTGCTGCAGCTTTTGATGAAGGTGTGATTTCCGTTAGGTTTAGTTATGTACGTAGGTTTAGTTATGTACATAATTACTGAGTAACAGCAACAAAACTTCAAGCAGCGTATGCAAATAAATAAATAAATAAATTTTCTAAAAATTATGTAATCAGGATTGTACCTAACAGTTTAAGTAGGTAATAGACACAATGGACAATAAATGCAACGTACAACAACTTTAATAAAGTTAAATGCTAATCAGTCCTCGGGCCTTGGCCCCCGAATCATTCCTGTAAAAAAAAATATAGTGCGATTCCACGCGGAAATGCGGCAAGCGGTGGGTTCTAACCCCCCTTATTCATATACGTCTGCTAACTTAACAAGCTGCTAATAATTGTTTGTCCCTTTCGGTCTTAACAATGGGTCCATAAGAGCAAAAGGGACAAACAATTATTAGCGGCTTGTTAAGTTAGCAGACGTTTATGAATAAGGGGGTTAATTTCTAATTCTAACCATGAGCTGTAGCCGTGCCAGGAGTTGTCAAGTATCGGTTCACTTCGTTTTTGCTTAAATAGTAGTTAGGTTCATTAAACGGAATAAACAGTTTATTCGTTTTTGTGTTAGCATATAAATTGTTAACAAAAACTATTTTTACTGTGCATTCGATTTTATTCTCAAAACAATTAAAAATAATTCGCTTATATGAGAATTACAAATGTATAAAAACTATCCACAAAAAAAAGATAAATTAAAAACTAGAACATTTATTTAGTTTATAGGTACTGAACATAAGATGCATATTTTAAACTTATTTCATTTAACATATCTATATTACTTTTTATAATATCTTTAATAGGTACATTGCCTTTAATTCTAATTTGCCAAACATGATTTAATTTAGTTTTAGTAAATGAAAATACATAATACCTTTTCTCTAGTACACTATTTTCTACTTACGGAACGAATATTTTATAAAACTAAGTACATGCAAATATTGAATCATACAATGTTGAGAGTGAATTGCAATGAAGCCTAGTAAATGCGACGAGCTATCTCTAAGTCCTTGGGCCGATGCAGTTGCACATTTCACATTTGCATTTCTTTGCCAATCAGATACGTGCACACTTGCTGGCACTTGGCAAGGTTGAGATATCTAAATATATGGGAGACATTGAAATTACCACGAACTAAAAAGAGACTTTATTGTTTATGCCTAATTTAACATGTATGTATGACATTTATTTTTATATACCTTAGGTGTACCTACGACTGAAAACCTCAGACACCGGATAGTGAGCAGTGACCTTTACTTTTGAGTCCAACTACGAAATTGAAAAAAAAAATCTGCTAGGCAAAATGTTAAAGTAACACTACCAAAATGTGTGACAAATTTTTTGCGATTTCAGGGTTTGACGGGCTCATTTATTTTTGATCCGTCATTTTTTGTAGGTATTCCAAAAATAGCTTGATGGCTTGACGACCCATGAGGCCTCTACGGTTTTCAGTCGCTGGTACTTATACGTATTAATAAAAAAAACTTGGTCACTTCACAGAACATTCGACGAACACATTATTATGCCAGCCCTAATGAACAGTTTCTCTTATCCACTTAAATGTTATTAAAACACGACCCTTATTTCGAACTTAACATTATAGAAGTTACTTGTTCCATAAATACTTTAAAAATACGTAACGTAATGTGCTAGGAATGCAGAATAATTGAAACTAATTAAACAAGAAAATTTCCAGTACCTACAGACAGACGCAAATAACTAAAAATCAACTAGAAGTAAAGTCATGCACCGGTGGAAACGACATATTGACACAAAATAATAAAAACAAAACTTAAGCGAATTGAACATAATTATTCTTGGCGTTTTAATTAAATACCGTATGATGTTCTCATAAAATTGGTCCGACCCATACCGTTTCATACTACGAGTACATAACCCATACCATTTCTGATTTTCAACCGTGAACATGAAACCTAATTTTTGATCATATTTTAAGACCAAAATGTCGCCAAATTTTTTTTAGATTACCTATGTTTGAGAGGGTATTTCGTTCTATTTACAACCGATTAAACATAACCTAATGAATATTATTTGGATTACAAACGTTTTATGGAAACTAGACTTCGAGTTTGCCTCGAGTTAGTATTGATTTATGATATAAATAAATCAAATATTAAAAAAACGCATGTGAATAGAAGAACTGATGTTGATGATGCTGATGTTCGTCACCGTTTTGAAAGTGAATAGCGGGAAGTATGTAACTGTGTTTATTATTATGTAAGAAAATACATGCAGTTGTGATATATGTATATTGTTTTGTGTTTCGATGTACCGACATATTGTATTAATAAGAATGTGTACGTAAACACAACATCTTGCTTATATCGTTTTAAAAAAGAATAAAACAACAATGAAATCTTGGCTATCATCCAATCTCATCTGTGAAAGGAAAAACTCTGCATTTCTAGATACCAACATGGACAAAACAGATTGTTGACTATACTAATAGGTACGCACAGTTATTTTAAGAGACGTGCTGCGTAAAACGTGTATTATATTTTCGGCATTACAGTCACAAGACACAAATGTATGTCAACATATTACCAAGTTTTATAACCTATACACTCAACAACATAAGTACTTATAAAGAACAAGTTTTATCGGGTTCTTGAAATATCAGCATTGAAGACTACTTTTTCTTCTAACAAGCAGCTACCGTAAGTATTTACCATCTGTCGCCAATAAAAAGTCAATCTCGCACCTTTGTTGACATTTTCTTCCGGTGAAATTTGAGAAATGCTTGCGAACTATTACGTTATAAGTACCTACCTGGCTGTGTGGTTGACGTCATACACATGTTAGACACTTTATGCTTTACTTCGTCGTAATAGGATTCAATATTTGCTATACGGCAACTGCATGTGTAAATCAGAAAGCTTAACGGCTATTGACCTATTGGCCGATGTTGGCGAAGGTTGGTGCCAAGTTTGCCAACTGCAATTGCGGTTTCAGGGGCAATGACCCTAAGTGTTTGAATGTATCGCAAACATTTGGTCAAATGCATGGAACTAACTAATGAGTATTTCGATATGGCATGTCTCTATCAAGACATATCAATATTATTTTAATATACGTATGTAGCTACGTAGTAAAACAGATGCTATAAATAATTTGGAAGACCATGGCTCACATTACCAATGAGCACATTGGTATTTTCCGTCAACAAGTTTTTGCACATCATATTATTTTATTGAAATAATTTTAATTTATATTGATTTGTTTTTTGTGTGATATAGGAATCAGCCGCGAAAGCTCTGGAGTATTATCAGGGTCAACGCTATTCCAAAATAATCTCCTTCATATTTAAAATTGATTAGAATTAAAATAATGTTTTTAAACCCTTAAAACCTTCTATGCATTACGGACGCATTACGAACAAAAAACTATGCTACTGAATTAAATTAATCTCTTATATTTCGTTTAACCCTTAATTCGATACCGGGTAAAATACTAGACATCCCAAATACAAAAATCTACACAAGAAACCAAAACGCTGAAGCGAAAACTAAGCAGTGTAAGTGTATTGCATAATGATTACTATTCTGAAAAAAAATGTGTCGAGCCAACAGAAACGCTAGTTTGTCATAAATCGCCGCCAAGATACCCAATTGGGAAGGACACGTCGCCCGGCCTAACTTCAACAAATTTTTTTTTCGTAATTTTGTATGATAAGGTATTGTTTAATTTGCACATCAATTTAACTAAATACTTGAAGTACATATTTCTGTTTACTTGAAACTTCTAACACAGTTCATCAATGAGTTTATTATTTGCAAAGTAGAATGTCTAGTATTTTTCCCGTTGGCAACTACGCCATGTTTTATGTTGTTGTTGCTATGTCCAGTATATTTCCCGTTGCCAATGATACGGTGTTTTAACTATGTCCAGTATTTTTCTCGTTGCCAATGTTGCCGTGCTTCATCAACACATTATGATTTCGAGTAAAACCCCTCAAATTAAATGAAAATGGGACACTTTTTATGTAAAAACCAGTACTAAGTGACCTGCAATAACATCTATATCATAATATCGCTATATGGCCATTTTTTTACATAGTACTCATAACGACGTAGGTACTAATAACAAAATAGATCTTCGCACTCAATGAGCTTTTGCTGCCCAATATATCAAAGAATTATTATTTATTTTTTATATTATTTTTATGTAATGTATTTCTAATAAAGCTGTGTGATTTCAAGTCCAAAAAAAGTTTCCTAGATGCCGAAAACTCAGACGAGGAAGATGCTGCACAGCAGTACAGAAAACAGCATATTTTCAGTGACTCCCAGTATTGATTTTTCATTGGAGTGACTTAATTTATTTTATTTAAGTCCAACAAACATGTAAACAAAAGTCAATCTGAAAAAAGTTTTGCTTCCCGTATGATAAGGACATCATTCGGTTTCGGACATCGCTGTTGATTATGCCATGAGCCAAGTAAACTCAGCCGCTCTAAATGCATTGATTTTACTAAATTGTGAACCTTAATCGTAGAACCTGTGAACTACAAATGGAAAAAAGATACACTGAAATCAAAGGCTGACATAGAACCACGAGAATTTATATTTACCATTTATAAAAACTTATATTATTCTATGTCAGCCTTGAATTTCAGTGTCCCTTTTTTTTTCATTTGTAGTCCACAGGTTCTAAGATATTACTACTTACTTATTGAAATTATAAGTTTTTTAATAAGGATTTTGACATAAAATATCTTGTTTCATATAATATATGTAAAAAAAAAATAAAAAATATAATAAACTAAATTAACCGTACAATTGGCAATGGCAAAAATACTGGACGTTCAAGCCCAATACCTATTCACTGCATAGTTGGCAACGTGCAACATACTTGACATATGATTTCTGAAAAACTATCCATAAGCGATTTTTTTTATTAATTTTCTGTTATTTAAAATCATATAAATAGGCATAAAAACTATAGTTTTATGTATTTTTTCACAAAAAGTGTCGTTGTCGATTTAAGGGTTAAGTACTGGATTTAAACATTTTTAGTGACTGAAACCAGGAAAGTGCTTATCTATGACGTATAAATGTGATAGGCAGTTGTAATAAAATTTACCGGGTTCCCGTTACATACATCATCATCACTACATAGTATAAAATAAAGTCACTTTTTTGTCCCTATGTCCCTTTGTACGCTTAAATCTTTAAAACTACGCAACGAATTTTGATGAGATTTTTTTAAATAGGTAGAGTAATTCAAGCAAGCGGAAGGTTTTTATGTAGGTGCGAAGCCGGGCGGGTCGCTAGTACTACATAAAACATGGAGATGTTCCGTTTTATGCCCTGGCCACGACATTGGTCTAATGCCCTGGCCACGACATTGGTCAACGGCCCGGCCACGACATCGGTCTAAGGCGACCGGCTTAGCGGAAAACGTATGGTGCTCCCTCTCGTACCTATATCGGCATCCCGCTCGCACTCATGGATTCGCTCGCCGCTGTTAGCCTTAGACCGATGTCGTGGCCAGGGCAAGGCGACCGCGGCAGCGGCGAGCGGGGCGGCGAAAACGGTCTAAGCGGTGAGCATGCCACGACAACGGTCTAAGCGCCTAAGCGGTGAGCGAATGGGACGTAATCAAAGGACGCAAAATATCATTAACAAAAGTGGCCCTTCAGTGTCTCGAAATTATTATTTATAAATTATTTTGTAAGCAATCCTATTTAATATACAATAATATTAAACTTACCGCTCTGATTCGGAAAATGTTTTTTATTTCTTCCCATAACCGTTTTATTACATGCCGCAACTTGTGTTGCGAATGCTGTGCCATCCACAAGGCAGGCCTATTTAAAATTTTACTTATAAACGCCTCTGTGTCCAACATCGCGGAGCGAATAAAACAAAATATTTTGATCTTTAAAATTCCGCCCGATACGTGCCGCCGCTAAGACCGTTCGCGCCGCTCGAAGTCGTGGCATGGCTCAAACCGCCAGTGCGTTTAATCTTGCCGCCCGCCGCGCCGCTGGTCGCCTTAGCCGGTCGCGCAAGTAAATTCGCGCGCGATTTAGCCCACAGCGAATTGTCGTGGCATGCTTCTTTAGCGGTCTTGATTTTGTTTAATTCGCTCGCCGCTGGTCGCCTTAGCCAGTCGCCTTAGACCGATGTCGTGGCCAGGGCATAAGGCGACCGCGGCAGCGGCGAGCGGGGCGGCGAAAACGGTCTAAGCGGTGAGCATGCCACGACAACGGTCTAAGCACCTAAGCGGTGAGCGAATGGGACGTAATCAAAGGACGCAAAATATCATTATCAAAAGTGGCCCTTCAGTGTCTCGAAATTATTATTTATAAATTATTTTGTAAGCAATCCTATTTAATATACAAGAATGTTAAACTTACCGCTCTGATTCGGAAAATGTTCTTTTATTTCTTCCCATAACCGTTTTATTACATGCCGCAACTTGTGTTGCGAATGCTGTGCCATCCACAAGGCAGGCGTATTTAAAATCATACTTATAAACGCCTCTGTGTACAACATCGCGGAGCGAATAAAACAAAATATTTTGATCTTTAAAATTCCGCCCGATACGTGCCGCCGCTAAGACCGTTCGCGCCGCTCGAAGTCGTGGCATGGCTCAAACCGCCAGTGCGTTTAATCTCGCCGCCCGCCGCGCCGCTGGTCGCCTTAGCCGGTCGCGCAAGTAAATTCGCGCGCGATTTAGCCCACAGCGAATTGTCGTGGCATGCTTCTTTAGCGGTCTTGATTTTGTTTAATTCGCTCGCCGCTGATCGCCTTAGCCAGTCGCCTTAGACCAATGTCGTGGCCAGGGCATTAGTTTCATCTGTGGGCTTGTCCATTAATCACGTCATACGATTTTGGCCTATTTTAGACCCCCCATCCCTCATCTCATTTCATTTCATTTCATGGTGATATTTGGTGATATTTTCAGGACAATATGACGTGTAATTTCTTGCCAACAAGCAGTACGCGCGAAGTTTTAAAATTTAGATCAGGGTGTGACATTTGATTTTATTTAAAAAATAGTCTTTAAAAAAAGTTTACATAATTTTTTTACTAGCTATAATGCTATACAGCAGCAAAAAAATACACGTGATTTGTCCGATGATCCCCCCTCCCCTATGGTGATAAATGGTGTTTTTTTCTTGACTCCCGAAGTTATGTTCAGAAATAATCATCTTTGATTATTACAGAGCAGGCAAACCCGCTGTATCCCAAATATTACCTATCGCTGATTCTGTAACATTCCTTAAAGTGCGTTTAAACCAAAAGAGCATTCGCTGTTCTAGCGCCCGTTCTACGAAATCAACCAATCACGTTTTGTGAACTGAACAGCGAATGCTCTTTTAGTTTGAACGCACCTTTACAGGAAAAAATACATGCAATATTGCTACAAATCTAGCTAATTACACAAGCATCAGTTTAACTCACGGAAATAGGTACAATATTCCATGGATTAACTGATAACGATCGGAACCATCCTAGCCTTATTAAAGAAACCTTGATTACGCATCTTGAGTCATAGCTTAGACTGTGCTGTATAGTTAATTACAGGCATTCTGTGATCTAACATTGTCTTGATCTATTGTTATTACGATGGTGTAATTACTCGTAGATGTTGGTCTGGCTTAACTAGGTCTAGGTACAGGTGGCTTATGATGGTCAGGTATGTACTGTATATCGTGGTACCTGGATGCTTAGCCAAGTTGCTAATCGCTCGCGCTTAGTAGCGTATCGTAGTTTTCCCTCTCTGTCACTATTTCCTATTAGTGCGATAAAGACAGGTAGCTTAGCCTTTCGCTTACGATTGACGATTAAGCGCTAGCGATTGGCAACTTGGCTAAGCACCCTGTTACCCTCGCACTTGCATACTTGTTAGGGTGCATTCAGAGTTCAGACCAAACGAGCATTCGCTATTCTAACCCCCTACTCTACGAAATTCGATCGTTACACAAAACGTGATTCGTTGATTTCGTAGAGTGGGGGATAGAATAGCGAATGCTCGTTTGGTCTGAATGCACCATTAGAGCGTGCCCGCAACGATGACAAACGATAAACATTAGGAGAATAATACGAGAGCTGCGGCCCTACCGCGAAAATCGAAATTCGTAAATTTCGAGGATTTGTCTCTCTCACTAATGACGCCATCGTTTGAGTGACAGAGAAAAAGCCACGAAATTTACGAATTTCGATTTTCGCAGTAGTAGGCCTGGCACGAATGGCATGAATGAAATAAATGACTTCAATCATTGTGTATTGGCGGCTCGCCATATCAACTGCATCTAAAGCCATTCTCGATACTTTCAGGCGCTTAACTGGATCCATTGCCATCGCGGCAAACTCCTATGAATCGACCTGTAGGCATACTGCGTTTCTCACTTATAACAATATTGACTTTTGTTACCCTGTCTGTGACTGCAAAGCTCGTTAGGTAGGTACTTAGTTCACTTTTCAGGAGGGACCTGTGTGTTTAATGAGTTGTAATTATAAATTAGGTGTTTATTATACGTTAGAATGCAGTTCAAGTTCAAAATAATAACAATAAATTAACATACCTACAACTAAAATAAAAAAATATGACAAAATCAAAACCACTATTAAAACTATTCCGTTCAGTTACATAATAATATTATATAAAATGGAAGTTTTAATGTAGTGGTTATGATTTCGTATTATGTAATTTACAATGTTATATGCTTTCTCAATTTAAAAGACCTTTTTTATAAATACATTCAGAATTTTTTTATTAAAAAATGGCCCCCTCGGATCTAAACAAATTTTAGATTTCGAAAAAAAAAACCTTTGAAGCAGTATGTATATAAGGTACCTACAGGTAGTGGATTACTGGTTTAGTTTATCGAGTTATATAATTAAGTATATTATATTCATATTTCATTCTGATAATGACCGACCAAAGTTCGAAAGCCTCTCGTTAAATAAAAGATCCGTTTTCAATAAGTAGGTACTCGTACCCACCATAAAGGCAATTTACACTCATACTCGTACCATATACTTAAATACCTTTTTAACAGTTTAGTGTCAACGATCTGTATCAAACAGTCCTGTTCTTTGCGGTTCAGGATATCAAAACCTGGTTTTGCATGGTATGGTAATGCGTTACATTTGCAGGACTTGCCGGGAATCCGTTTTCACGCCGAGGCAAGTAATATAGTGCTTTTCTCAAAAATACAAAGAAATACAAAAAAATTACAATGTTGTCGAAATTAAAAAAAAGTTTTCTTTGCCTGAAGAGTGTTATGAAATATTTTCATCCCTGTGAGTTACTGCGCCCAAAAAACGATACTTCAGAGTCTATTTTAAGGAACGTAAAGACATTCATTGCATGTTTGAGATATAGGTATTTAAATAGCTTTTTTGAGATGGATGATTTATTTGTCTTAATTACCTTTACATATATGTTAGCTTTAAGGAACACAAATAACAAAAGTTGTGTGACAAAACATGCAAAAAATAATTGATGTATGGCAGACAGCGACAGCTGACACAACAAATACGTAAATGTGACACATTAGTTTTTTTATTAAAAGGAAAAAACGTAAACAAAGGAAAGCATGATTGATTAATGTAGGTAGAGGTAAATATGATTCACAAATGTTTTTACTTGTGTTGAAATACAAAAAATATTATATTTCATCTGGCAAGGATCGCGCAAGGCTCCTTGCAGTTTCCAAGCCAGAATCTGGGCAGTGGCTCAATGCCTACCCTTCGCCCAATATTGGCACTTTCATTGACCCCTGCACGCTCCGTATAGCCATCGGTCTCCGTGTCGGGGCTGATGTATGTGTAGACCATACTTGCGTATCGTGTGGAGCCCCCGCAGATCGCCACGGCCATCATAGTTTAGTCTGCTCCTCGGGCCAGGGTCGCCTGCCCCGTCACTCCGCTATCAATGACATCCTGCGACGGGCGCTCGTCAGTGCCAACGTCCCCGCATGTTTGGAACCCCAGATCGTGCGGGACGATGGTAAGCGCCCTGACGGGATGTCATTGATTCCCTGGAGGTTGGGGAGAGCTTTGGTTTGGGACGCCACCTGCGCCGATACGCTGGCGGCGTCCTATATCTCAGCTACCTGCAAACAGGCTGGGGCGGCGGCGGACGCCCGGGAGCGGGCGAAAATTAATAAATATAGCTGTCTCGGCGCCAACTACGAGTTTGTAGCTTTTGGCGTCGAGACACTTGGTCCCTGGGGCAAGGGGGCACGCGGGCTCCACAAGGCCATCAGCAAACGCCTCAGGGAGTCCACGGGCGATCCTCGCGCGGGCGGCTTTCTTGCGCAAAGGATTGCTGTCACAATCCAGCGCGGGAATGCCGCCTGCGTGCTGGGCACCTTGCCCAGGGGGCCAAATTTAAATTTATATTTATAGATAGTTTTATTGTTACTTAGTTTATATTTGTAGTTAGTTTTATTTTTAATTAGCCTTAATTATTTTTCTGTTTATCCTATAGTTTTGACTTCTAGCCGTCACATATGTGTTTTCAAATGATGTAATCTGTTGCCAGAGTATAGAAAATAAATTTCAGCAAATATTAATTATTTTATTAAACCTCCTCCTTTTTTGACGTCAAGTAAACGACCTTTATTTTGGTAAAGTAGTCAAGTAACATTGCATTGTGTGTGGTTAATTTAGTTTGAAGGAAATCAATAAACAGTGAGATGCTTACCTACATGTAAAATATCACAGTCTCCAGCCATTGCAGTTGATCTAATAAGATTTTCCTTTCACAGGCTATCAATTGCCCTCGAGCTGGTGAACAACCCACCAGTTTTCTTCCTTGACGAGCCCACCAGTGGGCTGGACACCGTCACAACCGTGCAGTGCGTGAAGTTGCTAAGGCAGCTGGCTCGGCAGGGCCGCACCGTTGTCTGCACTATCCACCAGCCTGCTGCTTCGTTGCTGGAGCTGTTTGATCAGGTATGAAACCTATTTAAATATTTAGCGAAACGAGTTATTTACTAAAGGACCATGCGTCAAAATTGCCCCAAGACCAACAAACATGAAAGTTGGGTTGGGATTTCATTCTATGGGCATGAAATCGAATTCCATTGCAGAACTGAGATATTCATATATTTGTCAGCGTGAATACGAGCTAATTCAGTAGAAAAAATCTGCAGATTTAGCCACTAACTAGTTTGTTTTGGTAGTTGCAGTTATAAAGTAAAGTTAGTAAATACAGGCTGTTGTCAAAAGAAAAAAACACAAAGCGAGGTGGTTAACATACAATCACTTGTGCACATTCATTTTTTTCTTCGGTATCCTAATTATTAAACACCAGTATTTCTGATAGATTGTACTCACGCATACAAAAATATGAATATCTCAGTTCTGCAATGGAATTCATCTTGGTGCCCATAGAATGAAATGAAGTAGATTTAAAGACCTATTCAACAATGTAACTTTTAGCTGTGTTGACTTTGGGGCAAAGTTCCATACAAATTTGGGCATGGTCCTTTAAGTTGATAATTGCTCGACGTGTTTCGATCTATTTAGAGGATCATCATGGAGTAGCCGCGACCAGTAGCGACCGTGAGGTATGAGGGCCAGGGTGCTTAGACAAGTTGCCAATCGCTAGCGCTTCATCGTTAATCGCAGCTAACTGTCTTTGTCGCACTAATATGAAAGAGTGACAGAGAGGGAAAACTACGATACGCTACTAAGCGCTAGCGATTGGCAACTTGGCTAAGCATCCTGGGCTAGCTTACGTGGACGCCCGCAGCGTGCGCACGCTTGGGGGGATTTAGTTTTACGTTAATACTAATAAATATAAAAAAAATTACCAAAAAAAAAATGTGAACGCAAGGTTTAACACGTTCGCGTTCTGTTTCACTAAGAGATAATACTATGCCGATCGAAATTTTCTGGTAGAACTCGTATGACATCGACATACATGTGTGCCCAAAAAGACTGTACTCCTATGCCGGCGACACAGCACTTGTGTCAAAAGCGTTCGTATTTCTCTATGCGACTGGCATAGGGCTAAGAACTTGATATATGCTAGTGGCATGAGAATAAGATTACTTTGATCGCGTATGTGTCACTGGCATAGGAGTCAGATTTTGTTGATCACAGACGCTGTGTCACTGGCGTCGAACGTGTTAAGGTTTTATAAGATGGTGATACGATTTTGTTCTAAAAGTGCGTTACTATGACATAATATTTTTGGGTTTGTTTACTTTTTGTTTTCTACTGGTGCATGGTATAGAATATGACAAGATCGCAAGAAAATATCTTAAGGCCATATTCTTTGACCTCTCAACGCTAGTTTTAAGAGTCATCCAGCCTCCGCTAATACCCGTGACAGTCGCCGTCAATGATGACGTGATACTGTAATACTCATAGTGAAAATATTTACAGTACTACAACTATGTGACTAGTGTGAATCGAAACGACATAGTGTAACATAATAATAATATAAGTGATTAATTTATAATCTGGCAAGCTCTAGCAAGCCATGTGTAAAGTAGACGGTAAATTTAGAAAATCCACGGCGAGACTATCCCATTAATATTTAATACGAAACTCGTTATAGATCCGCGGTCCTATAATGCGTATCAGGCGTACAATTTCATAAAAAATGATGCAAACATGCTGATTTTCAAAATGTTTGATGGACTGTCCACGAAAAAAGTATATTAGTAATTATACATGATGATCAGGGGTCGAACTAATCATGCAGATGACGCAAAAATAACGTACCTAATTTTGCATTATAGGATAATGCTTTTATTTAAGCTTCCGTGCTGCATATTTCACAAAGTAATATAATAATTGCGAGTAAATCCATTACATTTATACAGGATGAAAGATGTATTGATTGTATTTTGTAGTTACACCCAGGGTATACTTGCTGCTATCATAAAATTTGTGAGGCCTACATTAAAGGGTGTATCATTTATTCTAAATACGACTTTACTTGGCCATAAATTTTTATATTACATGTTTATATAAAAACATACATGTGTCTAATTACTGCTTTAATAAGGTACACATTTCATCCTAGAAACTCGACGTAAACCATCTGGATTAGACACAACTAACCCAATCCAAAATCCTGATCTCCTGACTAATAAAAAAATATTTCGGACAAGTATTTATTACAAGAAAATTTACGTTTTGCGAAAAAGATGACATCACACACAAAAAAAATCGTACTTTGAAAGACACGCTTTCATGTGCTTCGTAATGTCAAACATTTAGATATTGCCATAGCTCTTATATTGCCCAAAAAAATTACCTGAATTTGTGAAAGGATACTTTAAAGAGAATATGGTATGTAGCTTACGTGTATTTTGACTTTGACATATAATATAACTGTCATGGAGCATTTATATCTACCTGTTCTAACTATGGATCAAGCCCATGGTGTTTCATTAAGGATTTTATGTATGGCTGATTCTTATAGCTGCTTCGCTGTTCTCGCACGCATAAGAAAGTGAAGGGCATCTAAAACGTTGTGTAAAAATCCGATTTTATGTAAAACATAAAATCCACCACATTTTATTTGTGTATGCCTGATTGGGGAATCATGAAGACTCCGTTTAGATAATATACTCGGGTAGCATCTTGACCTATTGCTTCTTAAAATAGTACCATGGAGTCGCTGAAATAGTCTTACATTCAGGGTCCCGTTTTATAAAGTTACAAGTTACAGGTTACAAGTGTACAGGTTACAGGAACCTGTAATGCACTATGAACTATTACAGGTGTTTTATAAATACACACAAAAATTTACAATTATAATGAACCATGGTAAATGTCGATTACAAGTAACATCTACAGGCGTGACGGACATCACTATTTAAAAATAAAAAACTGACATAAATAATCGTATCCACAGATTATGTATGTTTATTTTGATGGAAAATCAGCCCTACTACCGCGAAATTCAAAATTCGTAAATTTCGAAGATTTTTCGCCGTAACTCCAACGAAGGCTTCATTAAAGTGAGAGAGACAAATCCTCGAAATTTGCGAAAATCGCAGTGGGGCCGGAGAACAAAACGATGAGAGAGATGTTCTAAATTTGTGTGGAGTTCATTCGCTCTTTGAAGTCGTACGGTGTCCGACTCCGAAAGTCCAAATTTATTAGGAGCTGAAACAGTCTCGGTCAACGCTATTGGGGTAGAGTCAAGGGAATAAATATAATAATATATACAACTTTATACCTTATGCTCCAGACATAAGTAAAAAAGTGTAGTCATAGTTAGCGGCCCTACCGCAAACTCGAAAATCCGCAAATTTCGATTATTTTTCTCTTTCACTCTAATATCGCCTTGTTAGAAGTGACAAAGACAAATCGTCGTTTGCGGTTTTCGGAGTTCGTGGTAGTTGGCCAAAACTATGAAGAATGTCTCAGAAAGCGAATAATTTCAACAGTATTACGAGCAAACGTCTGTAGCACACGAAATAACTGGGAAAATTGCACTTGTAGTTGCGGTTACAGGCCTCAAGACGTACGTCAGTTTTTGTTACAAGTCTACCACACCTACACTTGTTATTTACAATATTTTTATAAAACACTTGTTCGATTACGAGTTTAAAACTATTAAACTCCTGTATTTTTGTCTATGGCTGAGCTACAGGCACTTGTACCTGTAACTTGTAAAATTGTAAAAAACGGGGCAAGTGTTGCCAGTAAACGCTTGTAAAATTATAACTTGTTACTTTATAAAACGGGACCCAGCTGTATAGGTTTGTCCGAAATACGTTTCATAGGCAATATTTTAAGCACGATAAAGCCCCTAAAAGAAACAATTTGGAAAGTAGCCATACATTACGTACACACCATACACTCAGAACATAGAAACGCAAAATAATACATATTTCAAAAGTTAGACCAGGTTAAACTTGTATTTATAATAAACGATACAGTCTTTAATACTATTTGCGTTTTCTTTGGCTCTATATTTCTGATATATTGTGTTATCTCCAAAATGCATTTGAATGTTGGTTCTATGTTTAGTATGTTTTGATCACAGCACGTACATGTTTTTGTCACGTATCTCCAAAAAGGGTAAATTATAACAATATTCTTGTAAATTCGACATTCAATTGTGTATTTTAAATCATTAGTAAAAGAACGGCATTATGTACTCAACTTACTTATTTCAAATGACACTTTTGTTTTAGTAAAAATAGTAATAGTAAAAATATTTTTTGAAAACATTCTATAGGTGATTTAATGTCATCCACATTGTTAGTACGATCACTGTACATGGTCAAGTTTATCTGTGTTATTATACAGGGTTACTTTTTCACCGTTACAATAAATATGTACCATATCATTGGTATAGATAATAGATCACATTTATCAAGTAAAATTTTAATTTTTTTTTAATTTTTATTAATTTACCCTTCATGCAAATGTAACATAGTGGACGCCATTCCCTATAGCAACTTTAGTCATTCGTATATTTTTCCATTCAATTTTTTTATGAAAAGCTTATTTCTCAGTACAGATTGCGCATTTTTACGCGCTTGTGCGAGAAGTGGTTCATTTTACGTCAGGTCGAAATCTTCGGAGGGCCATATGTACTGAAAAACGTCGTACGATACACGTGCGGAAACGAAATTCGTAACTCGTGTCGATTTAATTTATCTCCACTCCTTTAGTACTTAATTTTTTTCGCACTTGAATCGAAATGTACTAATTCTCGGTATGTTTCGTAACAATTCGCATTATTTTCCATATTTTTTTAATTGATAGTATATTATTAGTAGTATTTTATTGATACTCATGTCTGCCTGCGACCACGGGTGTAACGTCAGGATATAATTTAACGTAAGTTTACGCGATTAGGACCCGTTTGTATTTAAAATATGAGTGATAGTCGTGAAAGTTTAAATCAATATAGTGCGACTGCTTGCAAAACATTTCATAAAATAATTCGAATTCCAAAATAAATTGTGTTTTTAAAATTTTATTGGATCATAACGAACTATTATGGATATAAAATCCTATTTTTAATAGATACGAGTAGGTACCATTCTTAATTATTTCACTATTTTCATCATGTCAAAATGTGTCATGGTCTTATCACCAGTAGTCATCCTACTGTTTTTATCTATACTGTGTAATATGTTTGTTATTGTTTTGGTTTAATATATTGAATAACATAATTCTATTAATTTAGTCACTCACCACTTATGTTTATTCAATCTCCGAAGCCCCAGTGATGATAACATTTTTTTATGTGTTATCACACCAATCTTAAAGATAGTTTGGTTGACGACAGCGGTGCGCAAAATTGACGTACGTCCTCCCTCCAACAGGTCCCGATTGGGACTGAAAGATGACAGCAGGAGCGATCCGGGAGAATAATTTCACATATTTTGTTAGATGAAATGTAATTCTTACAATATTAATGATTTCTTCTTGTTAATCGTTGACACAGACTTTGACGTTTCTTCTGATATATTTTTTTCTTGGTAAAGTTATGTAGTTTCTTAGCAAAATGAGTTTTCATGGAGAGGTTAGACCTATGTTTGGGATCGTTTTTTATAGAGCGAAGTTTGTTTAAATACTTAATACTAATCAATGCGCGATAGATCAAGTTCTCAAATGTAACATATATAAGTTTTACTTCATAAGGAAGTAGTATTATGAAGAAAACTGAAAAAAACCAACGGGAATTCTACGCTTACCTCGCCTTAACGTAACAGGGAGTAACGGACGATCATTTGTGATCAAAGATAATTTGTGACACGCCTGTACTTCCATTCCAAGTATTAATTAATATTCCGTACTAGTATTATGTAGGTTCTAGCAATACTTCAAGTTATAATTATATATTATAGCGGTGATGTATGACATTGTTAGCAGGTGCATGGATAATAATCGTAAAAGGTATTATTATGCGATTTAAATTATTGTTCATTTCAATAACTAGGTTTGTTACAACGATTATGATATTTATGACTTATAAATAAGATAATAAATTGATACTAAAATCAACGCTATAATTAAGTCGTTAACACCTATTTATGTATTATCTAATATATATTTATTCGTGAATATGAATACCTACATATATGGTTAAACAACGAATGACTTTGCTTGTTTATTGAACGAATGTTAAACACTTTGTCGTCAATGATGATTATAATTTTGTTCTTTAATTTCATTCTGAAGCAAAGGTTCCGTCCTGTAAAAGTGAGATAATGACGAATAGGGCTAGTTGTGGAACATTGACACAAACGGACACAATGAAACTTTGCGATATCTCGGAAACCTGACCTTAACGGGTAGCCCCGTCTATCAAACAAGGACGAGCTTAGGTACCCTCCACAACTCCCCATGGTGCGAGCGACGATCGCAGAAGGAGCACGTCGCTACATGCTTCAAAGCGAATTGAACCAGGAAAAGTAACAATTTTTATTTATATTTCGGAATTTTTTGTAAGAATACAGAGAATTGTTTGGTAGTATTTATATTTTTGTCGTATTGTATATATATTCAAGTTTATCTTAAGCTAAATACTTTTAAAATTAGTTCAAGTTTTGGCCTCGTTTTTTTATTTAGTTTAAAATAATACCCTGGTGTCTCACAATGAAACATTTTTATGTAATGTACAATGAAACAGGTCCATGTTTCGTTGTGTACTGTATAGTTTTATTGTACACCGAATATGAAATTGCAAAAGGTTACTATTCTATGAGACTGTTTATTTAAACATGTTTCATGTTTAGCACCTCATTATCAACCTTTAAAGGCCCACTTGTATAACCTAGGGTAAAACTGACCAGTAGAATGGTCACTTTAGCTCCTGCTGGTGAATACCTGGTTATTTGGCTAAACCCGGGTGGTACAAGAGAGTCTAAGTAGTACATTTCTAATATTTTGGTTGACTAGTATAATTATATTATATATTAAATATTTCGTAAAATTATATACGTAGTAATAGTGGTAATAAAACATATTTTTTATCTTTTAAAACATTCTGTTCCTACATATTGTATTGATATGTGATTTGAACAATTTTCAGTTGCTTAATGCGCCAATGTCATAAAGATTTGTTAATAAATTAATCTTCCCAAGAATTTTACTAAGAACGACCACATAATATATAATAACCTGTTTTACTACTGATTATGTAACTCTGTTTCAATGTTGGTTACCCGTGATATTTTTAGTTTACAATGAAACAGCTCACGGTGTTTCACTGAACACTATTTATTAGTACACATTGAAACAATACACTTTTTTCAAAAACATTTTAAGAATATATACGCAATTTGCAGAACTAGAGCCACTTTTTTACATACCATAAATAATTATGACTATTAGTCTTTTTTATGGCAAAATATACGATTTTTAACTTTCAAATTGGCTGAGATAGGACAGTTTAAAAAGTTGAATGTTTCATTGATGGCAATAGTTTAAGTAATATGTTTAACAATAAAACATACGTACACAATAAAACAACATGATATTTACGTTGTCACAAAGTGTATGATATCTATCGTGGAGATGCCCAGGACCCTCCCGCGTTCGCCTGGGTTGCAGTCATACTACGAGGATACATAAAACATAACTTTTTTTGCACTATGACGCAGTTATCGACGACATTGTTAAGTTACTATGAATGTATACAATGAAACATTCTTTCGGTTTCATATATCTTTCAGTGGTCTTATTAATCATTTAACAAATTAGAATCCTACTAAACTAAAGCTACTCCAGCCTACCGTTATTATTAACTCTCCTTTATTTTGTATTCATTGCAAGCGTACTTATATATATGTTACATATAACACAGTTCCAATGTTGGTTAAGTCTGTTTCATAGTTCATTGGATTTATTACATCTGTTTCAATGTAAAAATTCAGGTGTTTCATTGAATACATGCACGAGGACACAATGAAACAAATCTCATTTTTTGTTTAAAGTTACATAACACATATACTATTGAAAATAATTAGAAACCAAGAATGCGATTCGATAGCCAACTAAATTGTTTATCTTCGAACACAATATCTCACTCGTAAGTCGTAACTTCAAAAACACCAGAGATACAATGGTTTGAAATTTAGTTGTTTCATTGATCCACAACTTACCCTACTTGTATTGGGCGCCAATCATATTTTATTGTTTTTTTTAGTCCTAGAAAATACTTTATGGTGATGGTTATTTATTTGTTTCGAGTATCTACTTAATACTATCCATTTGGTTATCTATCAAAAATAAAGTTTGGATAACCACTGATAATGACAACGTTCCAAATACCTTTTGAAAATAATTATTAATTAACTCTAGTCAACCACAGGTTTCGGGTATTTATATTGACATTATGTCGGTTGGTTTCGAATACTTATGTAAGTTACGTCTGTTTTAGTAATTTATAGATAGTTTACGTCTATACATCTCAGAATAGACATATATAAATATTATGATAGTATTAGAGGTACAGGGAAAAAATAAGCCATAATTTACCGCCGCGACATCTACGTACAGTCAGTTACAAAGTCAGGTATCCACTTTTTTCCTCATCAAGGTGAAAAAGTGGAATTATCATGACTTTGTAACTGACCGTACTATTCAGTGAACAATTAAAAATAGAGGGCAAAGCGATTTTGAAACAGTGTTCCACCAGTTAAAATGAATGGAACCTTCAACGATAGCGTGTGACACGCTTATGGTGGTTAGTTTAGCACCTCTTTTGTTTTAAATGAGAAGTTGGGATTAGAAACAATATCCTAAGAAACAATGGCCGCGCCGTATTCCTATCGCTTACGGAGAGTCAGCCGTGTAGCTAGCCAGGCCTACTACCGCGAAAATGGAAATTCGTAAACTTCGTGGATTTTTCTCTATCACTCAAACGAAGGCGTCACTAGAGTGAGAAAGACAAATCCTCGAAATTCACGAATTTCGTTTTTCGCGGTAGGACCGCAGAATGAGGGTTTTTGATACTTTTTCTGCCGCTATGGGGAGGTGAGATGGCAGCACTGAGCCGACCGTATAACGAACTGTCAAAATAAATACGCGCATTTAATTTTCAACATATTTATAGGTTTATTTATTCGGAAAACCATTACTTTAGTCATATTGTTACCTAAAATAAATAAATAAAATAGTTCCAAGTCAATTCTCATGAAATTAACAAAGTTATAGTAATTATTTTGAATACCAGTGACTTTGAGCGCCTGTTTTAGAGTTCAATCTTCAGTTCGACGACCATGTATTAGTCGTAATCCATTACAAAATCAATTCTCTTCCAAATAAAATAGAATTTCAATATTTTAGGCCCAGGTGCCTATGAATAGTATGAATCTGACAGCTGTCGAGACCAGTGGCCTATTTCACCATAATTACAAGTCTGACAATTGTAAAATATCACTGTTACTGACGTCACAGGCCTCCGTAGGCTTCGGCTACCGCTTACTATCGGACGGTCCATGTGCTTGTTTGCCAACAACATAAAATTATTAGGTACTAATAACGTTATTATATCGTTAATAAACTACTTTTTATTTTCCGAAACCCGTGACAATTGCCGCAAGGTTTAGTACAATTTTCATTAAATCTTGACATGAGGTTCGGCTTATGTCGGAATTTCGCTACAATTGTCGTGTTTTTTGTGACAATTGTAATTTTGCTTCGCAAAAAAGTAATTATTTACTGCTGTTTTATTAAAGTTCCTGCACTACATTTTATATTGGTGGCAAACAAACGCACGGCCCTTCCGATTGTTAGTGGTAACTATAGCATATAGACGCCCCCGATTGGAGAAACAGTAAATTTACAATTGTAGCACTTGTCAATGTGGTGAAATTGGGGCCAGGTGCGTACGAAGCGCCGCCTGGTGGCAGAAGAATTATCGAAAACCCTCATTGTATTGTAGCCGTACCATAAGTTGACAGCTAGATAACGGTTACGTTAGGTTTTACGAGTAGGTGCTCGATACGTACCACAAAACAGAAAAAAATTAATGAAATTAATATTTAATAATTATTTTTTGTTCTGTGAAAACAGATACGTACAACGTTCTATCACGCTCGCACTGACATGTTGGAGCGAGCCCGATGGCCCCGATGACCGGCTTAACGCATCGAGTAAAACTTAACTTTATCGGTATAAGTAACTTTATAGTTGCAATGGTCATGGTACGGCTACTTTATTCATGGATACTGTAAACATGGAAGCTAAAAATTGCCTTCCAAAAACGGTCCTAAAGTTCCTGAAACATAATTATGCGCAGTATTAAGAAAAATGTTCTGCCCATCCCGACTCAATTGTACAATCTCTTTTTGGGGTATTTTTGATCTCGCGTTAATGTACATTACGTACATACTTAACGGTCGCAGGCCATCTCTGTGCTAGTCAAGCTACATGGGAATCAAATTAAGTAGATCGACTAAAGCCAAGCGCGGATCCTGTCCTATTTATCCTATCGGGTAAAATACTATCATATCATAGGTTAATGCCCCCCTGAACGATGTCCTGGATCCGCGCCTGACTTTGACATTGGAGATTGAGTTTGATAAATTCCGTAATTCTAGCGTAATTACTTTAGCGATAGCGGAACCGCTCTTTTATAATAATATAAAGAAATCGTTTAACGTACCATTTCGGGCTATGTCAAAGTAAACATCAGTAGGAATTAAATTATTCAAATCGTTAGAACAATATTCAGGTTACACTTCGCTTAAATGGCTTTTAAGAATATTTATCACAATAATCTCAATGCAGCTGGCACTGGAATAGCACCACTGTGCCCGATAGAACAGCATTGTCGTAAACTTATACACTTCTATTGTTTTGGTCGAAAGTGTCACTAATAAACTCTAGCACGAAGTGGGTAGGTAGGTAATTGTTGCGGGTTTTGCATAACAAGTAAGTATAGGTACTCGCAGCACATAACAGTAAATAGGATAAATTCTTGTCGATAAGTATATATTTCTCCCGCATTGCTTGGTTTGGAGACAAGCTTTTTACAGTTTAAATACTATTTACAGATGTGCTGACATTTCTCGTAGCAAGTAACCTTTATTGTACATGTAAGGTAGTAGGTACCCATTTTATATGCCTACCAAATGTCAGATGAATTAATAAAAATAGCTAACGAGTAAAATAGCTACATAGTTAGGTGTTAAAAGCGAAAGTACATTTTAAATATGTATTAGGCTGACTACAATAGTCGCTATTGTTTTCCCTCGCTGCTCTACAGCTACCTATATGACATGACCAGGCAAGATTTAGGCATATTTAGTTCATGATAATTTCCATAAGTAAATAATTTGTGGTTCTACATTGCTACAAAAAACAGAACTAGTACTTTTTTATCAAACATCTTGGTTTTGTCACCATCTTAAAACCTTAAACCTGAAATTCACAAAAAATTTTGTTAAAATTATTAATATTTATTAGTATTAACGTAAATATACAGGGTGGCCCATTCAAATCGGTCAGTATGGGAAAGACTGAAACTATAAGACATACGAAGATTTGTTCTTAGGAACCATGTCACCGATTTTGATAAAAAGAAAAACTGCATTCATACATTTGAAAAATAAACTGTACCCAGCCAGGGAATCGAACCCGGTTGTTTTGAAAAAAATAAACATACACTATTTCTATTCAGATATCGTTTGTGTAGGTCTTAAGCAGTAAATGTCTCTAAGAAACATGATGTCTAAAATGAATGGAATTCATTGTTTTCACGTACTTAAATTTATTTTACTAGGTGTTTATTGTGTAAATCTTAAGAAAAAAAAACTTTTTTCTTTCATATTTATCAACGCAGTTTTGTTTATTATCAAAATCAATGACATGGTTCCTAAGAATAAATCTTCGTATGTCTTATAGTTTCAGACTTTCCCATACTGACCGATTTGAATGGGCCACCCGGTATATCTGCGAAGTGCGAACGTGTTTCACGATATGTGTCAAACACGTAAAATGGTAATTGGAAAGTCAGCCATATTTCTTTACCTTTTTTACTTTCAACAGTTCCAGCTGAAGAATGGTATAGGTATAACGAGTATAAATTATGCACAAATACTTCTACCCAAGGTGGGATAGTACCAGGGCGTTTTCCAAAAAAAATCCAATAAAATGATTCTTCCAGATCTGGACGTGTTTGGGCTCATTGGAATCAGAATCACAATTTACCCAAAATTTTGAATAATACCTAATAAAAAAGTCTGGTTTACACTCCTAATTCCTGTGACTTTACAGGTATACGTGTTAGCTGATGGCCGGTGCATCTACCAGGGCGACACGGCAGCCATGGTTCCGCACCTTCAAAGCGTCGGACTGCCTTGTCCACGGCATCACAACCCAGCTGACTTCAGTAAGTTTCTACCACACTTATCCACTTGAAACATACAATACTACCAAGAAAACTGTTGATGTTATTAGGGCAACATGGCCGCTATGTTGGCCCATAGAATGTTGGACTACCTTCTTCCCTATAGCACCAAAAGATTCCACCATATCAAGAATCAAATAGGATATCTATGCATCTACCAGAGCCATGATCCTTAGCGTCGCAGGTGTTTTCCAAAACACGACGACTCAGCTGATATTAGTATTTTTTGGGATAGGTACATGAAACACACAATATAACGAAGAAAATCGGTGCCTTTGAAGAAAACCATACAACTGCAAATCCTGTACAATCAGTACAGTATTTATTAGTAGGTATTCTACTCGTTGGTATCCCTAAGTGCGTGCGTAGTTACAGTGCTACAGTTTCGTTTCGTTCGCGACTGAACATTAGGGATTGGCATCTTCACCACGCACCCAGGTCGACAAGGTAGTTAATTATGCGGCAGCCTACTTTATTATCTACTATTGAGGAATATTTTTGTAACTTAAGAGAGATACCATACAACTGCCAAAACAGTAAATCAATCTACACCGGACTCGATTAGTGCTTAATGGTCATGTTATCATGCAAATTCCTATACTTTTGGTTATGTGACTTCTTATAATATTGTATTCTACTTTTTTTAAGTGTATTTAAATAGAAGAATATGCATTCGCTGTAAATAAACACGATTCAACAAGTTAATTTCAACGCGTATAATTTAATATAAATAAACAGTACAGTTCAGCGATATGTTATAATTATACTTATACCAGAAGGGAAGTAGTCTAACGACTCATACTTTACATTGTTTTGGTGTGGCTAGCTATTACACCATAGGTCCTACTTAATCATACTTAATGATAACTTCGCGTGAGCTCAAAACAAATGATGACCGTTCGCATTCGACGTTTCCTAATATTTAATTATGTATAACGTTCCTACAATGTATGTCTGACCATTATTGCCCAAATGTTACTCGAGTGTGCGCGCAAAGTTGACGTAGATTGCGCGCAGATATAAGTGGAACTAATATACAGCTCGCATTAATCGCGCAATCGAAAGCCTCTTAGCGTGCCCCACTGCGGTGAGTGATCTGTTCTGTACATAATTATATTAGCAGATAAACGAAATAGACGGTTAAGTGAAGGCCAAGGTTGAGTTTACGTTAAAACCAGTATATTCATAAGACATAAACTGACATGAGTAGGCTGACAGGTGACACCTCATGAGTACCTACTCGCAACCAGCAACCACGGTTATGTTATTTTGTTTGTCAATAATATTGCGGAAGTTTGGATATAAGCAAAAAATTGTTTTGCAATGATTTGTAGATTGTTAGGGCTACTAGTCGATTCAGGTACTTTTAAAAGGACTTCCTTAATTTTAGGATTTACCTACTTACCTATGACACGACAAAAATAAAGTGTTTAAAATTAGTTCATACCGTTTCTATTACTACGTCAGACAATGTTTGTATAATTATTATGTAGTAATAAAATGTACTTTCTCGTGGTTTAAAACCTTCTTTGCAACCAGGAGACATTTCGAAATCAGTTTTAGAAAGATCGATTTAGGCTTTTCTGTCGTTTAATGTTGACCAATTAAAGCATACATTTTGTATTTTATAGGTGACTACATTAAAAGTTTTATACCCAAAGACACTTAAAAAAAGGTTGAACAAATAAAACGTTCTATACAATAGGAAATGATTAAACAAATAAACAAATCAACTCATCTTTTTACGTTACTCAAACTCTATTTCACTTCATATACATTACCTACACAATTTTCTCACCTTAATTTGATACCTATATTTTTCGTGTTCCAGTAATCGAAGTGACAGAAAACCCCGAAAACATAACGTTGCTATGCGAAGAAATGCTAAACGGGCAACTATACAAGTCTTCGAAACTTGAGCAGACAGAACCAGTGAACAACATGGAGCTGAAGATATGCTACCAGACCGAGGAGGCACAGGAGACGGAGATCATGCTGAGTAACGAGAAGTGCCTTTATAAAGTACCGAAGTTTAATGGCAGTACGTCGAGTAGCTCTTTGACTAGTCAGGTAACGACAGAAAACCTACACACTACCCACTACTTCTACCTACATTACACTACTATCTAATTCACAGATACTACACTACAGCTATTACAGGTAGCTCTGAAGGCTTTTTTCACAAAAAATCGGACTTAAAAATTATATGACACGTGGCACCATAGTGACAATTCCGACAGCTATTTAAATTCCTGTTAACTTCATAGCGAGCGTCTATAGGCTACGATTACCGCTTGTGATTGGGCGTGTCATGTGTTTGCTTGCCACCAACAAAAAAATATCACAAAGAGCTTCAATAATTCAATAGTACGGCGAAGCTAAATAACAAAAAATATTTATATTACTTGTCACGAAATCCCGATACAGGCCGAATCTTATGTTCTAAGCCTTGTGATAATTTCAAATACCATAACCTTCGCAATTTTTTACGAGGATCGGTTGGGAAATGTGACATGCATGCAGAGAAGAACAAACAGCTGATCGAAATACTGAAAATAACACTGAAATGGAGGCTTAAGCGCTTCATTTAGCTTTATGTATCTTCTAATCTTTCCAGATAAATATACACAAAACAAATTATTAGAACCTGAAACGTGACGTCGTAATGATGATGACGGATAACTGGCACTTTTTTATTGTTTGAAACCACAATATTTTAATAATTACCAAAGTAATCAATAACAAGTCTTAAGATACTGCCGAACAAATAGAACGAATTAATTATGTTCAAAGTAGTAAAGTGATTATCAATAATAGTTACCGGATATAAATATATTCATTCATTTCAAAACGTGTTTGCTACGGTTTCATACATTAAAAAACTGTTTTACATTTAAGATTTGAATACCTAGATATAAGTATGAATAAATTATAATGTTTGTTTCTATTATAAAGTATATTTTAAGAAACACGTGTTTTGAACAGGTTTCACAGATAAATTCATCCATGGACTGGATGAAAGTGCAAGACCAGTCGGACTCTTGTGGATACCCGACGACATTCTTCCAACAGTTCTACACTCTCTTGTGTCGTATGATGACGCAAATATTCAGGAACCGACAAGGTGGGTTGTTTTGTCAAGAATATATCTATGGCGCGTCGCGTGGTGACGGTTGTAAGAATGAAGTTATCATCCCAACTTTTCCCGAGGGTGTCGTAAGAGTCGACTAAGTGATTGAAATGTCAGTGACCATTCGTTTAAAGAAGAATTATGATGGGCAGCAGCACCATCAATAGTGGACATACCATTTTTTTCTATTTCATTGTATTTATTGGGGACGAATGCATTAAGCTCTATTCATCCATTATAATTGAACAAATGTCACCTCACTCACTTAAAAAAAGATTATTAACAAATTATAGGAAATAAAAATAAAAGTGCTGCATTTTCTTGAACCTTAAGAATCGGCTATCAGGGAAAAATATAATAGGTATTCATACCTTCGTAAAACTTTACATACCCAATTCGCTTACCCACCGTGGCGTTTATGGGCAATTCTCCTAATGCGTCCATTCCACACACAGTTAATACTTAGGGGAGAGGTCTAACGTCCAGCAATGGACTCCGATAGGATGATGATGATGATGAATATCTACGAATCTCACGAGATTTTCAGCTCTTTTTACACAGTAAAACTGTCAATTGTCCTGCATGCCTAATTTTTTTTAGGGACATCGTACATCGATAGCATCGATTCGATTTACAATCGAAACGATTTTGTTTTTATGATGTTAGAAGAAACAGTTAAAAAAACATAAGTACTTAAAATGATTATCATACCGGTCTAATTATCGCAAAAAAGTTACAAATAAATATTTATAATATAGCCGTATCAATATCTATTAGATTACATGATGTAACATTTTTATAATAAGTATACTTAAATATAATAACTGCGCTGCAGAACAAAAAATACTAGTACCTATGTCGTTTCTTTCCTTATTTATTTCAATTGTTTTGCGATGATAGACTGAGACATGTTAATAAGTATGTAATTAGTATATCAATTTAATATATTAATTAGATAGTTATTAACATAGCATTGAATGTTAATAACTATCTAATTAATATATCTATTTAATTAGATAGTTATTAACATTGCTCAGTCTATCATCGCAAAACAATTGAAATAAATAAATAGATATATTAATTAGATACAAGATAATAAATAATTGCTGGTATCATCTTAATGACAATTGTAAAATACAATGTCAAGTTAGTAGCACTGATAAATCAGTCATATTAAAAGGCTTTAAGGTATGTAACGCTTTATCGTAAGCGCATCAAAGTAAAGTTGAAAATTGCGTAAATTTCTTATAGGGGGATGTAGTTATTTATACTTAGTTTTTTTTTTATATTTGAAATGGGCTTGGCTTACTCATGGCCACAGACTAGCCATTATGTTAGCCGCTATCAAACATTATGTACGTTAATTTTAATAGTCACGACATTAGATAAGATGTCCTATTTTATGTTTAGCATTGGCAATTCTGTCTGCAGTTCATTGTTATCTAGTTTCAACATACACTCCAAAAATAACCTTATACTGCAAAATATTAAAGTTTATAATTTACTATTGGGAAATACCTACATTAGTCAGTCAAGAAAACAGACAAGATACCTAGGTCTCGGCAAAGATAACAATGTTTAGGTCTTAGTTCATGCCGGATACGAAGTGCCACTATCAAAATATTCTTACCTAAAGGGGTGTACCGATAAAAAACTGGCAAATTCAAATGAAAAGATCGGGTCTATTTAGTTAAAAAGCTGTAATTTCTGGCTTTTGTAATTAATTAGGAGGTCCCAGCGACCTTCATAAGGTCGTCTGTCCATCTTGTGGGTGAACGTCCTACGCTACGTTTGCCTAGCAGTGGTCTCCACTCGAGCACTCTCCGACCCCATCGACCATCTGCTCAGCATGCAATGTGGCCTGCCCATTGCCACTTCAGCTTGCTAATCCGGAGGGCTAGGTCAGTAACTTTAGTTCGCCTACGGATCTCCTCATTTCTGATTCGATCACTCAGAGAAACTCCGAGCATAGCCCTCTCCATGTTGAGCGACTCTGAGTTTAGAGATGAGGCCGATGGTGAAGGACCTATACCTAGTTACCAACTTTTCCAGGTCTCTGGATCCAGCTGATTCACCACGTGATGTGCGGCATTCTGATTGGGCTCTGCTTCCTGAATATGGCCAATGACGGCACGCAGATGTTTAACCACCTCAAGATGTGCGTCGGGCTTGTCATATTCTTCGCGTATACGCAGATCATGGTTCCTGTGTTAGTGTGTAAGTAGACTTTGATACTGTTTACCTTATTTTCCAGTGACTATCCATTTATCGTTCACATACTTAATATAAAACAGTTTTTGCTAGCCCTGGGTGTTACCATGATCTCTCAAATGCGATTTAGTTTCTGCTTGTCAGTTTTTGACAGTTAGGGTGCGGAGCGAAGCGGAACTGTGCAAAATAGACCAATTACATTCTTCAAATTCAAAATTCGAAACACTGTGATGCGGTCGCATTAGACGAGCTCCCACAACTCCGCTCCGCTCCGCGTCAGTGGAGCCGCACCCTTAGTTACTATGAAACTGACACGTTGCGATTCAAATTAGGTTTAAAACTGAAAACTGAGTCAACGTAGTCCCACCACGGGGGATTATAGAATGCTTATTGCTTGAGGAGGAATATTTTCTTACGTGTAGTCTTAAAATCTCAAATAGTACCTACATTATGATATTATTTCGAAAAACAAAATAAAGTGTTCGAAACGGGTGGCGATAGATTAAAACACGACCGAACGGAGTTTTTTAAATCGACACGACTTACGTATTTCCTTTTTGCATTCTCATACGACATTTTTCAATACAGATGCCCTTCCTAAGTATCGACCTGACAAGAAATGAACCACTTTTCGCCCTAGCATGTAAAAAATTAAACACCATCTGTACTGAAATAGTACATTTCGATACAAGTGTAAAAAAATATTTTTTCCTTGAGGGTGAAAGTTGAAGCCCGAGTGAAACGAGGGCGACAGTCACCCGAGTTAAAAAGAAGTTTTTACACGTGTATCGAACGACTTTTTTCATAACAAGTGCCCTAAAAAGAGAAATTCGAGCACGCGAAGCGTACGCAAAGTTTATTTTTCCGCACTAGTTAGGAAAATAACATTTAAACATCGTTTATCATTATAATTGTTACATAAGATATTAAAATTAACCATGACCTGTTGTATTGTTTATCCTGCACATAGACGCATTTATCACAAGTGCAATACTCATTAATTAATGCCAGCGTAATTGTTATCATTTGTAAAT
>JALPQI010011312.1:0-29944 GCA_025490895.1 Thaumatotibia leucotreta | reverse complement strand
AAAACGTGGATTCTGCGAGACGGGTGTGAGCAAAAAGCTAAGGCTGTCAGGTCTCGTTTGTACCAGGAGTTACATTGGATTCCGAAGCACATTCTACGTACTACACAACGCGACAAAAGCACTCCTGCTCACTGGACTAACCATTGATAAACCGACTATCGAATTCGGTTGACTAATTAACAATGAAAGTAGAATCTCGTTTAAAACTCTGAATAAAAGTTAAACACTTTTAAAGCCATGCGTCCACCATATTTGCATTTGATTTATGGTCGACGAACGGGCTTTTTCATTTCAATTAAAGTTGCACTGTATTTCAATGAACATACCGAAACATGAGTTTAAACGTTGATAGTTTATAATATTAAATTGTGCGAAGAAATATGAAAATATTCCTCGATGGAAATAATGTATAAACAGCCGCGTCCGAATCCGTTCAATCCGTTGTTACCAAATTGATGTGCAAATTATTATAATCGTAGGTTCTTTTTATATATGGGGTAGGCTCGATTTCTCAATAGTACAATGTTTAACAATACAGTTATTATATTTTTACGGTTCGAGCATGTTTTTTTCGTTTATCTATATTAATGTTTTATTCAGTGTTTACGTCATAATAATTTACGTTTATATTAAATAATTATTATAAATACTAATACTAAATGTCTAAAAGAAGTTGGAATGTAAAATTTTAAAGTTGTCACTGAAACCAGTAGCGAACTGGTGAGTAGGTACGCAAGGCAGTTAACAATACATAAATGTATGGACATAATAAATACACCAATGCAGTGAGTATGTATTCTTCGAGCTAAAGAATTCCAATCCTTTTTCAACGCCTCTGTCGCATGCAAAATTCGCAATTCATCTTACAGCGGGCAATCGATCAACTTGCTCCTAGCTACTACTGGAGGCCTACCACGATTCAAGTTCGATGTACACCTACTCTGTCACACTTGAGTGCGAATTTACAAGAGCGATAAAGAAGCAAGACGTAGAACTTGGTACGTGGTACCGCTGCTGGTTGGAACGGAAATTGTCACGGCAAGGTCGGAATATGTAACATTGCCTTAATAGGATGCGCTTGCGTTCAGAGATAACAGGCGGTGAATAACTTGATCACCGTATCTATTAATAGGTAGTGTCATAAATACTTAATTGTTATCGACTGTTTTGTCAATTGTAATTTGTAATACATGCGTTATCGTTTTCAACATCGCTGTCGTTCTTAACTTCGTAATAAAGTGTTTTCTAATCTAAGCTCATTGTAATTCATATTTGAATTCAAATCTTTTAACATTAAAAATAGAGAAAATTGAAATGTATAGTTATAAATAGACAATGTGTAATTGTATATGACATAAGAATATCTGTTTTACGTATTCAATTAAGGTATTTGCATACCTACACTGTTCAGCTTGAGATTATATCCATCCATGTAATTTGACTTTAATGGGCCAGTTTTCATTTTGTTCTCGAATTCCCTACTTCTTGTGCTTGTTATTTCATTCTGATTGTTGTTTTTATACCTTTTCCACTCAGACTTACACACCAGTTCTTTTCATCCCTGCAGGAGAAAAAAGTTTTCCAGGTTTTTTATTTCACTGATTTACGATTTATCATATGCTTTCTGTGATCGTAAGTCGTAACTCATAGGAAAACTGAAAAAATCTATGGAATATTTAGGTGCTCTCATAATCTGAAGTAAATATTATTGTCACATCCTTCATAACGGCAGAATTCACGGAATGGGAAAAGCTAAGCAAGCTATTGTTTTGTTAATGAATTCATTTGTCTCAGAAACAATTGACAATCACCATAACATTTAGCAGGCTAAAACGTTAAGTGTTTAAGTTAGGGTTCACTATTTAAGTCTATTGGGTAACTTTGACTAGTAGGGCAGTTCTATGACGCGTTACGAAAGACCTTTGAGGAAAATCCGTCACAAATACCGTATTAAAGCCCGTCGGAGATATTTCATAGATCTGTAGCCGTACCCTGAATTGGAAAGTAAAGGATACGTTAGTTTTTACTCGACTTTAACTTCATCCCGACGTTTCGAACGCTTTACAGGGTTCGTGGTTTGCGGGGAAATTTGATAGATCTACCTCCATCAAAATAAGAAAGATAAGTACAAAATTACCCACAAGAATAAAATATACTAAACCACAGACAATAAATTTTAAGGGTGGATGTACGTACATACTACTAAGTAATAAATAATAAATAAATAAATATCTTGGGACATCTTACACAAATCGACCTAGTCCCACGGTAAGCTCAATTAAGGCTTGTGATGTGGGTACCAAAAGCGACGATATATGTAATAGATAGATACATATAGATACTTAAATACATAGACTAGACAGCCATGACCAAGGAACAAATATTTGTGATAAATACATAAATACACAAATAATGCCCTCGCCGGGATTGGAGCCCGGAACCTCCAGCTTCGTAGGCAGGGTCACTACCAACTAGGCTACAGAGGCTGACAATAGCCTCTGTAGCCTAGAGGCTGATTGACATAACAAGTATTTTCAAAATGAAGATTTGTCTTACTTGATAAGACAGTATTTATTACAGGTTTTGTTAAGAACTTAAAACTGGTTACCACTGCTTTTACAAATTAATCAGTACATTTAAAACCATTTGTAATTGGTCGTCCCACAATATTTACATTTTATTCCGTTTTTCAATTTACTGTTTGTCAAACAGTGAATGTTGCGTTTTTATAAAGAGAACATAATTTCATCCAATAAAATAAGCCTAAGTAAAATTGTTTTATGACTATTCATCCAATAATTGTTGCACTGCACCTATTTTAAAAGTGATTCGTATTTAAGGGTAAAATTGCATTGAAGCATTTCACTATTTGTAGAAAATAGTCGCAGAAGTAGTTATTAGGACTAGGTATTTGTTGAATCTTAATTAATAATTATCTAAGCGTCCTCCTGTCCTCACGCTAACCGACAAAGTGAAACTTCTAATTTAATAAAAGTAGCTGAACCTAATAGAGGAATCCGTAAACAGTTTAGTTTATTTCACACCGTAACTGAGTACACTTACCTTCGATCCGAAGGTGACTTATTTTACCAACTAGCCTTGTGGCAGCACAAACGCACAATGCACGAACAAATGAAGAATGACTTGGGGCTAGTAGGTAAGTCGGAGCGCCAATACTTCCCGGCTACGGATGTCCGAGAAAATGGCGGCGGAAGTCGAAGAAACGAAATCAATCATAATTTTAAGAATGAGTAAAGTAAATAACATTTTTTAGAATAGTAGTTATCGAAGCATTAAAGGTTTTTGCTAAGAGTTAACCTAACCTTTGTTTATGCAGAATGTTATTGTAAAGTGTAACGAGAGTAGGTATCCCCTAAACTGTGCATAAATAAACACAGCGTATCACAAAACCGTGTCCTAAAATAGTAATTTAGTAAAACATGAAGCTATTAACGATTTTGAACAACTTTGTCTGTCACATCAAATATAGAAACTCAAGAAAAAACGACTGTATGTATAGCAGAAATCAGAAAATTGTAAACTGATATTTAAAGGACGTTACTTTTAAAATTGCTCTTTGGGTAACGCAGTGATTACACCCTAGATGTACAGGTACAGGTCATTTTTAAGTTAGCCTTCTACTAGTAAGTATTGGTTAATACATTATGTCGGAGAAGTAAGCAATGAAAACAGTAAACACCTTAATACCTAGTTAATACCTAGTACTATTAAATACAGGAATTACATTACACATTAGGTTCTATTCTCAAAGGGTAATAAATATATACACAGAAACCGGCTCTGTTCATCGACATCCGCCAGAAAATACCCACTTTCTACACTTCTAGCTGATAGCTTCCTTATAAATTACTATTTTGTCTACTTTACAATAGAAACAGTCCCCGCTATCGTTTTAAGGAATATATAATAGAACATTACGACACAAGTGCGAAAAACATGAAATTCGAAACGAGTGGCGATGTTATAAAACATGACCGATAGGGAGTGTTTTAAATCAACACGAGTTACGAATTTCGTTTTTGCACGTGTCTCGTACGACGTTTTTTAGTACAGATGGCCCTCCGAAGTTTTGAACCTGACGTAAAATGACCCACTTCTCGCACTAGAGCCTAAAAAGTACACCAGCTGTACTAAAAATGAAATAAACATTCGAAAGGACATTCTAAAATAGTACATTACTATAGAGGACGGAAAACGAAGGGTTACAGGCCAAGTAGATATATCTGGCCGAAGGAACTGAGGCCAGATAGGAATACGCGGCCTGTAACCCTGTTTCTCGCCGAGATTTGTATAGTGCCTTTCTCAAACTTGCCATGAAATAAAACGAAGTGATTTCGCCGAACCATGCTATTTGATTTGTAAATAAACCAATAGTACAGTATCGTACAACATTAAAAAAAAACATTCGCGCCTAACTGTTTTTTAAATCTGTTTGAGGTATCCTTTTACCTGTTGGTATAGACAATAATTCTTAGGTTATTTTTTTTTCTGTGGCTGAATGTCAAGACCTAGTGTCACAATTTTACGTTTCAAAACAAAAGACAGTTTGTTTGCACTCCTAGGTGTGAAATAAATACATGAAATCTCTTTACATATCATCTTAGCATATGACACCGGATACATAGTATTTCCGGGCTTAATTTAAAGTAACTAACATCATCAACATTCCGTAGCAAGTTTGAGAAAATATATTTTTCTCAAACATGCAATGAAATATTGTTGTTATGATACTTATGATCCTTATAATAGGCTGTGAAGTATGAAGTTTCAGGTGCGACTAGGACAAGAGGTCATTAATGAAATTTAATACAAAACTCGCTTCGCTCGGCCGTCTATATGTCTTTGGCCGGCAACCCCTTTCATCCCGGCCTCTATAGCAATGTGTATATGTATGTAGGTTACTATCACCTGACAAATTAAACAGGAATTTAAAGCCCACCAAATGCCAAAAATATATTGTACATCGTAGACTACATTAATGTCAAGGCTGTACCTAGTGGATCTTAAACGTAGACAATGTTCCGGCGGACGCCCGTGATTACCGGACCACAGTAGTAACCGGATATCGGCCGGACACGGTTGGTCGGCGGCAAACATACTCCACGTACCATTACTTCTGTGTAATCCAATAATTGTCTGCTGATGGAGTAGAAACTTGGGCTACAGTACTGCAATCTAGCTATAGGAAAGTGTCCTTGTGAATGGCAAGGTAACTTAATTTCAAAAATCTAAAGTTCACCTCACCTACATCAAGTATTTTTTGTTGTTATTCTGTCACGCACCCGGGGGACAAAAGTGGTATAGTTTGTTAGACGAAATAGTGGGGCCCACCATGGAAAGGCTACGTAACTGTCAAAAAAATATAAGGTTTGTAAATTTTAAATAATGCTCTTAAACTGTGATTTTAAGGGTGACCCAGGAGAATGCAACCATAGCAACGAGGGACAAGAAAAAGTAATTGACCCGGATATTTTATACAGATCGACCTATATTTATGAAATGAATACTTATATTATAATGCACCAAATGTTTCATTAATGTTTATTTTACGTGGTAGTTATGTTAGAGCTTCTATGGAATTTCTGTATGTGTAACAAAAATAGTGGTAACTCGTGAACAGCCCATTCAGCATCGTATTCTGATTAGGAAAAACAACTCCTCCCTATTTCGTCCTGATTGGACCCTTAAACGGGTGCTACAGCCTGTATTGTTCGTATTTATAATAAACCCGTTTTTTACTGATGGCCATTTTTTTCCTCGTGCAGGGTCCGCCCGGATAGCTACCACCATCTTACCCGTTAACCTGCCGCTAAATAGTTAGTACTGTCTTCCAGTTTGGGGGTAAGATAGCCGGTGTAATTACTGGCATAGATAGAGGCAATACATCTAAGTCCTCAGGGTAGGCAGCGCATAGGCGATATTTTTGTTCACTGTGTCCATGGGCCGCAGTTCCTGTTTTCCATCAAGTGGGCTGAGAGCTCAGTTGTCTACCTTCATCACATAAAAAAATGCCAGTAGGTACTAGTGTTCACCTTTAATTTGAAATAATAATAACCTTGCTTGTTAACAGACAAGTGAATGAACATGTAAAACGGGACATGATTTTTGTTTGTATTTTATTTTACATAAACATAACATAATAATTAATGTTCTACAAGATAATCGCGTGGAGCTAAATGAATTAGAATATTTCCTGATAGACAAACTATTGTCGGATTTACATTCATGGATACAAATCCTCTGTCCAAGGTCGACCACTACAGTGGACAAATCGAAGCCTATTAACATAATGGTAAGCCAAGTATAGCCTAATGTTAGGCAAATGTTTCAAAAGTACTAATTTGGGCACGCAAAAAAGCTATCGGCTACACTTTAAAAGTGATTTTTCATATTCGCTTGACCTTTTGGCTTCCAAAGCGTGAATTCTACATATTTGGAATCGGCCACATAGTTTGATTTCAAGTGGGATGTTGCTGCTGTTAACCGGATTCCTACTCGTATTCATTAACAAGTATTATGTTTTAGTATAAACTTTTAATAGGTTTTATCATAGAGTTATAAAATTAAATTATAGAGTGATCGAATTGCTACATAACAAAGTGTTTTGGAGGGACGGTAATCTAATATGTCAAATACTTTATAAATTCATGATTTATCCGTAATGAGTTCTCATGAAGCTCGGTTTAAACTTATTATTATATTAAACTTACATTTCAATAATTAAATGTTTAGCAGTGAGCAGTTACTAATGTATTAGTCTTTAATTTTTCTACGGAAAATAGTACTTAAAGGAAGATAATATTTTATTAGATGTAAGTATAGCAAACTCTTTTTTGGTTTTTTATTAAACTAATTGTTAACATCATATCATAGTCATTTGTTGATAAGAATCTTGTAGATAAGTGCTATAGTTATTGTGATATTATGAAATAGTCTAATATCATCCTGATGAACCGGTCTCCCGGGGTTTCTTGATAATTTTCCTTGTTTTTAGGAATGTCGGAAATCTTATCTAATGAAAATGGTTCCTAATCCTCTTGAGCCACTGGCCAAAAGAAGCGCAAAACAAGTATTCGTTGAGATTAAAAGAACAGTGCCCGATATTGTTTAAAAAGGCTACCCGCGTTTTCAATATTTAGAATACAAACAATTGTTTTTGTTAACATGTTAGTTACATGTTATATACATCTTCGGTTTGGAAAAAGCTGGAGTAAATATCATACTGTAAGTAGAGACATTTAATATTTTCTTCGGTTACCGCGAGCGAGGATTACACATGAAATAAAACTATGAAAACGGATAAACTCGCGTATATTAACTATAACTTCATTCCGACGTTTCGAACACTTTACAGGGTTCGTGGTCTGCGGATGACTGACATTTTTTTAGAGACATTTAATTTACCTAAGTATACATTTAGGTCACGATTGATAATAGAGCTTACGTATAAATCGACACATTTAAACGTGTGTCTACGATAAAGCACATGCCGTACCCAGTACCCACGCTTAATAACTTCTAATCATGTTTTGTGTCATAAACCATTTAAGGTAGTCTACAACTTTGGTTCATACTCGGGGACCACTAGACCCTTTTAATCTAAAAAGGCGTAAAACCATTGGTAGTTCAATACTCATACGACATTTTGGAATACGGAATACTAAGCTGTAATTAACTCTTTAAGGTTTTGTCGTGTCTCAGTCAAGTCTATTAATATATTGTAAGACTTATTGTAGTAGCCTTGTAACTAAATAAACGCAGTTTATCAGAAACCATGGTAAAATTACGATGTAAATTGCAATTCTACGAAGTCGAATGTACTGTATTATCATTTAAAACATTTATGGAATTTCAATAATTAAAATAATGACTTTGCAACCATATAATAGACAATATAACCAGTTTAGTAAATCAAAAACCTTTAGTACCTTTGGTAGGCAAAGTTTCGTAACCAGCCTCGAAATGGAAATAAAATCCCAGTAGGTACATAACTGGCTTTAAATCGGGACTTATCTTTACCGACTTGTAACCAGATTTGTACCAAATCTGGCTACAAAATGGGAAAGTTATTCCCATTTCATAGCTGGCTACCAGGCGGGAAACCATATTTCCCATTTGGTAGCCAGCTACCAAATCTGGCTACCAAACGGTACTAAAGGATCTAAAACGACTCTTTCAAACCTAAAAATAAATTATACTTATATTAAAAGGCCAATAATCTATCTAAAGTAGGCTTACAATCGCTATTAGATACCTAAGGCCAGTGCGGCTAAGTCCGGCCTTTTTTTTTTTGAAGGAAAGTCCGTCACGTGCGTCTTATTACTGTTCAATTAGGGTCAGAATTCAGTTGGTTGACGGACTTTCCTGATAGACGGTCTTACCCGCATTGACCTTATATCGGAGCGGCCATGGGTCTCAAAAATATCTGAACATACATGGCGATAGAGTGCTATCGCCATGAAAATAGAGGCTTGCTCAGATGTTAGTGAGTACCCTAGCCTCGCCGATAATGGCGACTGTACTCTGTAGCTACACTATCTACTTTTGTTACATGTACAGCTGACTGCAAAGAGATGCATAGGTACACTTTTGGACCCTGTTGCAACTACATAATTAAGAAATAAAATATACTTATTTTGTGAAAGTTAATAGTACATTGTGCATATGTGGAGGTAAGTATGTTATTACTAAAGAGTGTTAGAAGCTTTTAATGACTCGAGTTAATATTCCGCTTACCGACCGTGGTGCATACAATGTTTTTCATCACAAGGGAATTTCACTTTTCTATTACTCCCGCGATGCATGCAAGCAATGGCGCGCTTAGACAAGAAATGTCAAATGTGATGAAATTGAAAAACATCTTTCCCCCTCACTAGCTCGTAAAGCGCTCGTTTATCGTTTAATACGAACGGGTAAAAACGCTTTTTACACACTCGTGAATAAAGTAATTTGACATTGCTCTAATTCCTATAGCCCCCTACTGCCTAATAGTATAAGTGGATCTGTATGACCGTAGTAAACATGCGCAATCGGAGCTCACATGTTAAATTGGTCGTTCTCATGGGTGACTTTGTAAGCCATTGGCTATATTTAAATTCCAGAAGTAACTCTATTCTACGATACGTTTCGACATTGAGTTTTAAATGGTTTCTTTAAGTTAATTTACATTTGGATGAGATTTGTAATCATATTTCCTCGCGATAGTGAGGGGAAAAAAGTTGTATTACACTTGGCGGCAAAGTTTGTTCAACTCTCGTGCCTTGAGACCTTCGCAATGCTCAAGATTCCAGTTTTTGAACCACTCGCTACGCACGTGGCTCAATTTTGGAATCTTTCGCTAGCTCAGGTCTCAATATTGGCACGACAGTTAAACAACAACTTTGCCCCCTTGTATAATAAATAACTATTTTACGTCTATTACCACAACCCGCACAAAATTCAAGCAAAATAAAATTCTATACCTACTTAAATTATATGAATTTAAACTATTTATAGCAATCACAGAATTACTGACTATAATTTATTTTATTCAAACATTCGGAATAAGCCGCCCGCCCTCTATTAAATATCTATACCACTAATCCACTAATTACGCCATCTATTAACAACGCTTTTAACTACGTCAATTCCTACAGACACGCCTGAACAGCGCCATCTGTAATCGGGTACTCTAACTAGTTCGCGTTGCAGCGTTTTTACGCCATCTATTGTCGAGTAGACAAACTACACTTAGTGTAATTCCTTACCGGCTTGACGGAGTCGGCGCTGGCGTCGCATTCGCACTGATAAACTGTCCCAGTCGTCGTTCATGTTTGGTTGGCCTTCCCGCTCCGCTATAAAACAATATAATATTATATACAATGAAGCAGATATAAAAATTTAATTGCTGATAGTAAACTACCATACTTTACCTTCTTCGGTGCGAGTTTTAGAGTGCACGTGCGTGGCGACTCTTCTGCCTCCCGCCATGAAGTCTGTGCTTCGCTCCAGGTCCTCTCTTTTCCTTCGCTCCGTGCCCCCTTTCTCATCTACCAGGCTAGCGTCGCTGGCTAGCGATCGTGCCTAAAAAACAGTACGATGATATATTTTTTGCGTACTCTCGATTTTTCTGTATGTATGTATGATAACGTTTCAACCTGCATCCCCATACATATCTCTAATAATGAATCCCGTCTAGGGCTTCCAATACCGGTATTGAAAGCCCTAATCCCATAGCAGATGAGCAGTTTATGGTAAAATTGTTTCATGTGGAGAACATAACATTGTGGGTATACCGGGCAGTTTAGTGGAATTTAGAAAAACATTTTTGAGTTTCGTGAACTCAGAATCAGTAGGTAGTCCACACCAATTATTTTGAAACTTTATGAGCGAACACTTGATTTTTTTTCGCGAACTAAATCTGTGATCAATAAAATACTTTGTTTTCGAAACTTTATAGCTAATATTTCAATGATGTTTTTATTGTTATTTTTGAAAGATGGACCCAAGTACTCGAAACCGTCCCTGATTAACATAAAGGTCTCTGCCCACTAGACCGTACCATACTATGACCGTAGCATCTTTGTATTGAAAAGTATGAGACCGTGTTGGCCGGCGCCGGAACGTCCTAGTGGACATAGTCTCATACTTTTCAATACAAATAATAGTTTTTTGTCTGATACGTTCATGCTACGGTCATGGTATGGGTCTAATGGGCAGAGACCTTTAGGATGCAGTGATATTATATTGAATCAAGTGTAACAAAATTATTCAATGCGTAGGTAAATCTAATTTTTTAAGATGGGTCTGTGGGGATAACTGATTTGTGTCGATAAGGTAATAAAATAAAAACATTATTGTTTGTTTATACAAACAATAATGTTTTTATTTTAATGTTTTTAAAGTGCGAGTCAGCTTACTTTTACAGCATTTTCTGCCGACTGTATACCTATAGATAAGTAAAGGTGCTTTATAAATGTTTTCTTGAAAGCCTAAATTGATTTTGTATGTCCATTATGCATTATGATGCGGTAGGTAGGTACCTCGTTCTTGGATAACTCCTCGTCGCAAAGCCGCTCCTGTTCGTTCGTGTGCCGTGTCTCCGTCACTATCGTGCCGTCGGGTCGTAGGGCACGTAGCTCCTCCTGAAACATATATAAATTTAGCACGTAGGGTCAATACTTACAGCAAACCGTCGGCTGACCACCAAAACTCATTATAAAAACTGTCACTACTCTTATCAACCTCGTATGCCAGTATTGAAACAGAACTGAGATACGAACTTGATTTCGAGTAGGCATTAGTAACTTAGGTAGTGAGTTTCTGGTAAATGAGGGCATATTGCTATCTTTTTCGCTCTAACCCGGCGTCTAGAAATGGAACACAAATAGCACGATGGCTTTGGTTACCAGATAGTTTTGCGGCTAGATTATCTACTTACAGAAAACCATGTTTAAAAGTGTATCTGGAGCATAAGCAATCGCAAGTCGGCCCTGGAGGGCTAGCACATCTTTCAGAATCGCCTGTCAGTTCATACGTTACTCGTATTTCACTCCTGCCGCGTCAAACTGTATGTATATGACTTCATAATTTCATGACGACAAGTTCAAGTTTTTCAAGAATTTACAAGTGAATTTAAATAGCATACAATGTTTTAGGTTTTAGACCTATATACTAGATACTTTCATAACTTTGATGCCAGTAAACCACATTCCAGCTTGTTGTAAACTAGTCATATCCTAAACTTAAAGCACTGCATCTCTCTCTATCAAATATTATTTAGAAAGAGAGGACAACTTAATTTCAGCTTTGTAAAACGAGAACTCAGTAGCTATACCTACTCAGAATGATGGACCAGACATTTTGTACTGGAGCCCGTTTCTCGAAAGCTTGTAACTTGTAATACAAGTGGGAGTCTCTTTTTAACACAATTAATTAGATAAGGACTTCCGCTTGTATTACAAGTTACAAGCTTTCGAGAAATAGGCCCCTGGTGTACCGGAAAAGTCAGGTTACATTAATTTAGCCCTAGGCTCGACTTAAATAAATATAAAGATGGCATCTAACATTTTAACTAAACGAAGTCAACCAAATAATCTTGTTATAATATAACTTAATTATTATTTTGCCAAAATAGTTTTTTGGGGTAGGCAATATTACCCCCTAGGGCTAATATAACCCGACTTTACGGTGTGTTACTTTGAGCATATTGCAACTACAGTAAAGTCCATTTCAAATACGAAGGCCCGATTCCACTTAACAAAGTCATTAGGCGTCAGCAATAGGATCAGTGATAACAAAAGAAACCTGGCCAGGCCCTATATTTTACATCGGTGTACCACACGTGACAATTTGTATTGGACCAATTAAATGACAAAAGTTTCGAGTGGCATCGGGCCATCGTATTTGAAATGGACTATACCCGGCGATAAAGTTTGCACATCGGTTTTTGGAAAGAGACAAATAATATTCCATAAACGTCACATATGTTAGAGAGGGACAACGCTCTATAAAGCCGAGTCTCTTTCCCGACCGATGTGCAAACTTCATCGCCAGGTACTGTATATCTATTTGATAAAGAGAAAAGTTACCGTGTCATCAGTGTTGATTGTGGTATTGTAAGTGGTGGTGTCTCTCAGCACTTTGGGCCCTCTGGGCACCAAGGCCAGGTGATGGTCGGTCTGTGCCTTCAGAGCATCGCGGATGTCTTCCTCAGGAGTCTCTTGTACTGCCGCTATCAAAGCCTGGAACAACGAAAAAGGTGATGTTAGATGTTAGAAGTATAAATATAATATAAATAATATAAATATCTTGGGACATCTTACACAAATCGACCTAGCACCACGGTAAGCTCAATTAAGGCTTGTGATGTGGGTTACCAGGCGACGATATATATAATAGACAGATACATATAGATACTTAAATACATAGACAGCCATGACCAAGGAACAAATATTTGTGATAAATAAATACACAAATAATGCCCTCGCCGGGATTCGAACCCGGAACCTCCAGCTTCGTAGTCAGAGTCACTACCAACTAGGCTACGGAGGCTGACAAATAATAATTATATGTATTAAAATACATATACAACATGGGTTACATTAATTCATTATTACAATATGGAATTATAAAGTATAAGTTCTTATATATTATACTTCAAAGTAGGTAAGTTCAAAGTTTATAGCGATCAGTTTTACCGTACCTCCTGTGTATGTCTAATAAAATATGGGTTAAGTATATTAGAATAGTAATCTGGTATCGCGAAGATCGTGTCTTGAGAAATTGTAATAAAAACTAATGAAGGCTATAGGTATGTATAATTAACGACATAATAATATATTATTATCTTAGGAACTAATAGACCATTACATTCTCAATTATCACTAAAAATATATCAATAATTCTCTCAAAGCACGCTTCGTAAGAACTCATTATTATAATTGATAAATTATCAATTCATAAAGTATAAAGTTTTGAAATAGGTAAGTTTAAAGTTTATATCGATCAGTTTTACCACACCTCCTATGTATGTATGACTAGATTTCACGAGTAGGTAGGTACATGTATTCTTCTATGTATGTAATGTATTCTTTCTCTTTGATAAATTATTATTTATTTATTTATTTATTTAAACTTTATTGCACAATAAAAAAGTACAAATGGCGGACTTAATGCCTTAAGGCATTCTCTACCAGTCAGCCATTGGGCAAAAAGAAAGGTTTATTAATAATAAAGGTCGCCGTACACATTGGCCCCTTTAATATAGACCAATCTAAGCGATGCCGTTAAACGAAAGAGCAAAGCATCTCGCGATCTCGTTCCATCTCAAAATTGTGTCACTTATATTGGGCCAATGTGTACTGCAGCTTTAAATATGGCCTACTGGCCAATCTTAAATGTAATCTAATCAATCTTTTTTAGAATCTATGACGCCGTGAATTTGACATTAACAAAAATTCAAACCGTCAAAACGAAAACCATGTCATAATTTGATTAACTTCTTTACAATGTCTGAAAACATTTTTTATACAAAAGCCGCAAAATACTGGGCTAATGTCCCAGCCACGATAGACGGCGTGCTCGGTGGCTACGGGCACATCTCGGACATTGACATCAAGGGGTCCAAGGCCTTTCTAAACGATATTCTAGCTCTTGAAAATGCTCCAGGTACTAAACTAGCCCTGGACTGTGGAGCCGGGATCGGAAGAATCGCTCAGAATGTACTGATCCCCATTTTTGACAAGGTTGATTTAGTCGAACAAGAAGAAAAATTCCTCACCGCTGCCCAAAGGATAATTGGCGAAAATAACGAGAAGCTCGGATTGCTCTACAATGAGAGCTTACAGAATTTTGTTGCAGAAAAAAAATATGACGTCATATGGTGCCAATGGGTCCTCGGTCATTTGAACGATTATGATCTGATTGCTTTTTTCGATAGAAGTATAAACGCTCTTAAGACAAACGGTGTCATAATAGTCAAAGAGAATATTACGTCGGGCGACGACCTGGAGTACGATGACGAAGATTCATCAGTCGCTCGACCTTATCAGCTTATGCAATTGATATTCAGGGAATCTAATTTAATAGTAATCAAAGAAGATATTCAAGAAGGTTTTCCAGCTGATATTTACAAAGTATATACTTTCGCTTTAATCCCAAACGGGATGCGGAAAAGAAAGTGTTTTTTAACCCTCTAATTATTTAAATGTCTTGTTCGAAGAAAAAAAACTGTATAACGTTAATAAAGAATTCACTACTAAGTATTGAACGTCTTCATTCTTGGTAACATTTGCGGAAATATTGGTGTGGCAACTGTAGCACTTGTACAGTCGACTTCAAACACATGTTTATAGTTGACACCCTATTCCATTGTAATAAGGTAGATACTATACACGTTTTTGACATCGACAGTACTGTTGGCTAAGTCTTATCTGTGATGAAGTGGGGAATCGTGGGCTGAATTCGTGATTGTGATGTTTAATAAAGTAGGTTCGCAGACGAACGGCCCAACGACATTCGCAAGTGCATTCACCGTTTCTGTATGTTACAAAATTATTGCATCACAGACCATTGCGATTGGACGGGTATGTCACTGAATTTGCGGTACAAGATTTAAAGTATACCTACACGATATACTCTGGTATAGGTATCTGTTACGATACCTACATGACGGTGCTCCCACATTGGAGTTATACTTAAAATGTTACATAATATCAACTACCTCTTTTTGATATCTGAGTATTGTAGGTACTCGTATTTTATTGTCCTTGTTACACCATGCTATACAAGGTGCCTGGGAGGAAGGGCAAAGATTTTAGAAGTACATAGGTATATAATCCTGAACATATGGAATATGGAAATACTAAAATGTCATGTGTAATTGGCATTTAACATGGTCCTAGAGTAGACTAGGGCTAAATTGACTAATTGTACCTATAGGTAATTAACAGTAAGTAGATTGCCCAGCTAAAAATGGCCATAAAGAAAAAAACTGTAAGTATTCATTCCATTGTGATGCATAAGGAAATTGAATTACAGCGACAAGTATCATTCCTACAAGTCAAATCACGGTGTATATTTAGGTAAATTGTCGATAATTAGTTTGAGTGATTGATGTTCCATCTAAGAACAGTTAGCGATGATATCGCACCGCGGTCTATTATTAGGGCCGCCAATCATGGAATGGAGAAAAGCCATGCGAATTGACGTTTACAGTTACATCGTGATTGACCTGGTATTCATACCGAAATTATGGTCTTGGTGCAAATTTTGATGGATCCGACTGCCTTCATGGAGTGTGTAGTGCACGTTTCTATTGCAATATTATACTCTTGGCGATCTGCTGTGTTTTTTGAAAATATATCAGTCGTTTCCACAGATACTCAACGTAGTCTAGAGCTAGAGTCTAGAGCTTCTGTGAAAACTGAATTTAACATACCTACCTACAGTCAAGTGCAAAAATATGAATCGGAAGAATTCTCTTAAACTATAAATATGTCATGCCGTTCTTATATATTACACAATTAAAGTAAGTGCACCGGGACATATTTTTGAGCAGTTTTTATATAGGTACCTACACCTTATTTTGCCTTTGACTGTACATGTGTGAGCCTTTTAGTAAAACGTCCCATATTGTTGCTTGTCATAAAGTTATAAGGATGCGTAGATATATAATTAGTTTAAGGCACCTTGGTGGTGTCCTTATGGCACTTAAACCACAAATTGTAACGTTTTACTAAAAACGCTCACATACTATTTTGTGTAAGAAAATATTATGTTTACATTTTTACACAAGCGGTTTCCTGTGAAAATATTAGGTAGCTAGGTTGGTAGGAATGGGCTTCAAAAATATATGGAGTATAATTATACGAGTGCGTACATATTTACAATAGTACAATTTCCGACCCCATTACAATCATCTATATTTTCTCTTTGACTTCATTCCAAAGGAACTCCTTGATATACTCGTAGCTTATCTATGTAAGTATTTCTAGCTTAATTCGTAGATATAAAAATAAAACCAGTGCCATTCAGGTCGGGCAGGTTAATAAAGGAGAGAGTTCGCTGACTTCCTAAGTTATTCTAAATTATGAGATTCGGCGACTTTTTTCTGCGCCGAAACTAGTTATGCGAACGACGGAAATAATGAGTTCCAAGCAAAAAGGCCTCTCCAGGCCAAACCCGACCTGAATAATGATTAGCCACGAATCATGCCAAGTTTTCCACCTTTGCGACTACTCCTTCTACTTCGAAATACATTGCGTCGTTTATTTCAACGATGAAATCGTCGCATCTATTTAGCCAGTAAAGAACCGCTAGTTCTATAAAAAGGAACGTACGGGTGCGTAGAGTAGGTACCTATAGTCGAACTCCGGTCAAATTAAGTGTCTCGAAGATCAGATCAAACGATTCGAAAGATAAATGAAAAAATAAAAAACCTGTTACTAGCTAAAATTAAGAAAACAACCAAAACTTAAAAACCTATTTAGTATTATCTCAAAGTAAACTAGTGACCTAAAACCGCTGTCTAGATACAGATAACAAAACCGTCTCACTAGTAATGATTTTAATAGGTATCGCTTAAATTGAAAGTAAGTACTTATAAATAAAAGTTCTCAGCAAAATATAATTGGTTCTGTTATTATTAGCTTCGTGTATATTGTTGCCGACTATTACCTGCCAATCAAAAGTAACCGTACACGTTTCTTACTTCGAATAAAAAATATAATTGATACGCTAAATTTATTAGTCGAAAGACGCAAAAACTTTACTTATTTAATGTACCTCTACCTAGGCATTTAATTGTACGTTCAAGAGATAAACGTGAGTAAAGGTCATTGACTTACAAATCCATTACACTAAATCGCATACATTCATTTAAATGATATTTGTGTAGGTATACAGTATAATATCTATTAAATATTTCTTAAATGTATCAATCTGCAAACGACCTAGCTTGGTCTTATTTCTCGAAAACGCACATCTTTCAAACCAGCATAAATCCTTCTAATATGACTTAACTTATTTAACGTTTGCTGTAGTTTTTGAATGTGTATGTTATAGATTATGATTGACATTATTTAAATTATTTATTTGAAATAATTGCTAAGCATGCTTAAAGCTTTCCAGGCCACACAAGTCATGTTATTAAGCTATGCTATGTATTTATTCATTATAAACATTAGCAAAACGTAACAAAAACATAACAACTAACGCCATTTTTGTAGGTAGATACGTAACTATGTACTATATGGTTACTACTAACTAAATTTGTTTTTGTAATATAAATATCCCTACATTGGAATCTATTACAAATAATATTAAACATAAAATCACCCCAGAATAGCACTACTTACATATAAATACGAGTAGAAAGCAGTTATCATAGTTGCAACAGCGTTGAATGGCGTAGGCCTGAATTGCAATTTAATTTGTTGATTGCCTTCTAACATCAAACCGACCAGTTGATTTACCTGCTAGTTACTATGTAAAGCTCGTAAAATATGTTTACGAAAATAACTAGTACCGGTTCTACGAGTATGTACTAACAAGAATCTCAGGATGGGTAAATCATCTATGTATTTTTAATACGCTTTTATATGCTTTTATTTTTACTTCACTTGAAACTAACTACGAGTAGGTATATAGTTGTAGTACAATCTTGGAATCTTAATATGGCCCACTTCGCGGTCTTCGATTAGATGAAATTATGCACACGCTCTGAGTTCTGATGACAATACACGACTAGCTAAGAGGCGTCATTACAAATCCAGAATGGCGTTGGTAGTGTTTACTTGCAACGAAAGACCTAATTTGTAAATACATTCGAATACGCATCCAATTTAATTCCACTATTGTTATGTGTATATCTTGTGATAGACACACAAGTTGTATATATATATTGTGTTGTACAAGTTGTATATGTTATGTACAAACGACAACACAGCTGTGGATAGGTACAAAGTGCCAGAAATATGTATACACACCTTTATGTCCCGGCAATAAAGTTCTGTTTACATATTTTTGGCAATTTGCCTGTGTTCACAGGTGTGTTGTCGATTGTATATAAATCGTTCCGATTTACGATTTATAATGGTCCAAGCCGGGATTTTTCACAGCGAAACAAAACACTATCGTAATCTAGCCAGTGAGATAAAAATATTATATCGACATCGATAATTGTGGAGTAGGAAAAAACCGCCCCCAAATACTAACAACCACTAACTACGAAAAACAAACAACGCCAACAAAAACTACGAAAAATATTAACGTGTCTATCTTCAAGATAAGAATATTTAATTTTAATCTTAAAAAAAAACGCTCTTTATAAGATGCTTTCATCAAATGTTATTGAGTTGTCTTATTGACAAGTAGGTATCTATAGGCAGACCTGAATAAACTACAATAGCTACACGTCTCATTTCAGATTATTTATTTTTGTTAATTACCGCACAACGTTACGAAAGTTCAATTATTATTCTTATCGCATCAATCACCTGTCAGCTTGGACACAACCTCTTTATTTATCCTCAAAAGTAAAAGTGCTGAACCAGTCGGCGACAATTGCCCCTTCACTGGTATTTTGATGAATTCCGTGGAAAGAGCATATAAACTCACTGATGAATATCTTTATGGTTTACAACTTTTTGTATATTTATTGTGTGTCACATTATTATTTTATTTGTTTTGATGCTAGTTGCTTAAAGGCATACAGAAAGTCTGACGGTTGCACCGTATCACAATAACACATAAAAGTGTCTACTAACCGGTATATAATATTAATTCCCTATGGTATCTTTGGCTGACAACCAGAACTCACTATAAAAACTGTCACTACTCTTAGCAATCTTGTATGATGGTACTGAATCCGAACAGAGATACGAGCTTTATTTCAAGTAGATATTTTGTTGCTTGTAGTTGCCGATTTGTAAGATTGAATGAACATTTGACGAAGTTTCGGTTGTCAGTGACTTACGTTACGACATGATTATTTTATGTCATATTTGGCATTTGAAAGGTAACTAAAAATAATATTACGCTGGATATTTATGGCAGAAATTACGATTTCGTGGAAAATCGTAGCCCAGGATAGAGACAATATAAAGCCTTGTAGAAGATTTTTAATTAAGAATTCGCAAACACATCTCCCTTTCGCCGGAGACAACTATCCCCCATTTCACCGTGCCACATACTACTCGCACGTATTTCTCCGTCCCACAGGCCTCAAGTTCACGACCTTACGAGTTACGGTTGCCGTGTCAGCCTCCTTACGCTAATCTGTGCGCTTACCATGAGTTAGTCGCTGCGACATTCGCTTGACTACCGTAGAATTTACTTTAACACATATTTGTAAATCATATTATTTAGTTAGTTTCGTATTTCATTTGTTTTCAGAATCAAAGAAATAAAAGAAGATATCAAAGAAATGCTGGTTTATTATAATTTTATTCTTCTTCTTCCTCGTTCTATCAATGCTGAGGATCGCGACCATACGTATCCTGGCTTCATAGAGTGCGGTCATAAGCCATGCGTCAGACCATCTCGTACGGCACGCACTCCTGACTCTTTTACCATTCATCATGTAAAGGGCATTAAACGTCTGAAAAATCTTAGGCCGTATGCTAACATTCACTTCTTCTAAGATTGAGATGTTCTTTATTCCTGTTGTCCATGGAATAGCTTAGCCATAGCACTCTTTACAATTCTCGCTGCGTCGATTCTCACAAATGCTACCTTCCCCACTGGTATCAGGGACCCAAGATAAATAAACTCATCGACTTTTTCGTAGCAGTCGAGTGCGCTGGTTACTGGGAGCATGCTTGCTCTACCTATTTACTCATTATTAAAGTAGTAGTTATAAGACGCTGTTTAATTTTTATGTACTTTTAAGCAAAACCGAAAAAAAAACGAATAACCGATTTTGATACTCCCGGAAAAAGGGCTTTCAAAAATACGACCGGTTTTTTTACCCCTGTTGTAGGCGTGCTCGATGCTCATTTGACAACGTTATAAAATAATTTAAGGTTGCGAACGGCTAACTCGTGGCAAGCACGGACTTTCGTACCAAGGCCATGAAGGCTAATATTTAAACGTTTCTAAAGTTAATCTAGAAACTTGTTATGAGAATTTACCGCTAAGTCAAAACATGTTGAAATGCAAGATTTTGTATCAAGAGAGAAAATACTAAATTGTGCCCAAAAGTACTAGGAAATCGAGATTGAGACTAAGATTAATAACAATATCGATTAAAATAAAAGGATGTGCCTAAATAAAATTATCACAAATCCTTTAGCATCCTGTTCTAAAAATGAAAGAAGAAGAGATTGACAATAGATACATTGACGACCGATATCAATCGTTAATGTAAGTATTATCTATCAAACCGGAATCAGAAAGGGATTCGAAAGTACTGTTGACACAACAATTGACACAATATTTATCAAGGAAAGAGTTGTTTATAGATCCCGCGAGTGATTAATTAAACCACTAATTGGAGTTCGAGGCCAAAGAATTTACGAAAATATTGCCACAACAATGAAATGTTCATACAATAGTAAATCCTTATTTTCTAAAAACAGACGTGGAAATATCTTATTTATTGGTAATTTTAATTCTTTAATTTATAGAAACAATATTATACACTTATTTTCACGTAAATATATATATTTTAATAATAACTTAACTATCCGCAATTATTAGTAACAATGTTGGTATTGCGCTGGTACCTATCACCTCAGGTGTTAATAACATTTGGTACAGTAATTTAACTACACATAAATTAAAACCCTGTTTCTGCATACGTTTAGAAAATTGCAGAATAATACATTGTAGCGTGCTTTACGTTCACATTTCGTATTCGTAAAATACCTTTGACCTACAAATTTCTTTGGCAGTGCTATAGTTCTCAATTTAAATTATCATAGAGATCTAACGTTTTGTTTTCTTCCGTAGGTTGTTAACAAGGTGGCAGCCATGTTTAGCTTTGCTGTACACCCTCATCATCAAAAAATTTTATTCCAAATGAAATATACCTACTGGGTGAAATGTTATAAAACACAATGATACAAAATCATATTTTCTGGATCTACTCATGATTACAGCCAAGTTTTACTATGGGACCAGCTTTGAAAAACATCTTACCACAAAATCTACATCTCCATACATATTGTGAAACCAGCTGTCGCTAGTTACAATCGAGTTGTCATTAATATGTATGTACAAAAAAATAATAAACATTGATGGTTGGAATTGCAACGCTTTTGGATGTGTATAGGTAGGTAGTTATTATGTATAATTTTATCCACTAGATCATAAGATTCATAAGAAAGAGCTTTATCGGGTCGATATCATGGACAATATCTGGTATAATTGACCTACATGTATTTTATAGGTAAAATAGGTATAAGCAAAGAGCTAGTTCTATAACTACACAACTTCGTTACATAGTTAGGTTCTGTAACTAGTTGCATTTTTTAAAATAGGCTTTCAAACGTTGGCTCTTATCATTTTAAGTTCTTTACAAGAAAATTTTATCATATCAATGTTAGTTAAGAGAAAAAAAAAGTTTTTAGGTATTTACGTGTTTTTAAGAAAATCCTAGTTGTGACAGCCATATTAAACAAAAAGGCGTACAAGCATTACAAAGGTAAATAATGTTTTTATTAGGAATTATTTTAAATAAATTAATTAAATAACAAAAAGGTTGTGGAAAACTGAAAAAAATATTTGACAATGACATAAGAGACTTTGACAGATTTGACAATAACGCATCTGTCGTAGTTTCGTTGGCCTCGAACTCCAATTACTGGTATAGTCGATTCTCTGTAAGTCTGTGAACTTAAACTACAAATATATAGATTTAACTATGCATATATCCTAGATTGACTTATACACTGTCGTGTGAACAGTACTTTCAAATCCCTTTCTAATCGCGGTTTGATAATATCTATGGTCAATCTCTTCTTCTTTCATTTTTAGAACAGGATGATAAAGGATTTATGATAATATTTTCAGAAGCTTTTAAGCACATATATAAAATTTTGCTTAATGAAAACTCGTTCAGTACAGTCGGCACCACATATATTGGATCGATCAGGGTATTCACTAATATCTATTCTGAACAAGCCTATTATTGTCATGGAGTTAGAATGCATGTTCAGATATTTTTGAACACCAAGGCCGCTCCGGTATATCTGATGGCGACTGTACATGATGTTTAAACAATGTGCCGACGCCGACCTATCCCATAAAAGGAATTCGAGAAAGGGTAAAGTTCAAGGCATCTTGCAAAAGCTCAACATCCGTGTTTGGAGGATCAATTTGGCAATTAAATTTAAGGTCACTTTACCTATATTATCCAAGCGACTTTTAATTTATGCATAAAAAATAAACATAAGTACACGACTCAAAATACGGTACGTATTTAATCATAATTTGATCATAATTCATAACATTTGAGTGGTTCCAAAAAAGTCATGACTTCAAAATAAGGACTCTTATTTAGAACTACAACTTCTGAAACTTAGTTCAAGTAAGAAGATTCTGCTTCCCAAAACCTCACTGGCAGTTACTACACTTATTTGTATACCCATGACTTTGAACCCTTAAACTTATACCCATGACGATATAAGTAGGGGAGATACGCCATGAAACGGACATTTAACTTTGAAGTAAGATACATACTGTAGTTAAAAACTTAGGAACTCGTTAACTATCATTAAGGATTTCGGATATACTGTAGTATAATTATTATTACACTATATTAAATAAAAAGCCATACTTTTTATGAAATATTTAAATTTCTTTAATCTCACTTGTGTCCGTTTCATAACACCTGTAGCACTGAATCGGACAGTGGTTGTCTTGAAACGGACTAGGAACCAATACTTGACTTTGAGACACATAAGGCACAGTAATACTTATTTTAATAAGGCCATTACTTAGTAGATCCCAAACTACGATCACAGAATTACCAATTACAAAAAAAATCAACATAAAATATTAAATTTCTTAGTCTTGGTTTAATTTTTCAACCATTATAGTAATTAGTTTTTTTTAACAATAATTCTTATTTTAATAAGTCAAACACTTTGGTAGAACTCAAACTGAGATCATAGAACTAGCAACTACTTACAAAAAAAACAACATAAAATAATTCAACTTCTTTCAACGTCCGTTTCAATGCGACAGTCCCTGGCCGTTTCATTGCGAATCGAACCTAAAAATATTTTAACCAAATTTTAAATAATAATGTATTGATAAGATCATGACTCACCGTTCCGTATCTCCTTGAGAATATGCCTCGACAAGTACAGACATTAAAATTGTAATTTAAGATGTTGCCCAATTTTAAATTAGTTTGCAAAAATTCGCATTTTTTTACAAAACTCATGCGCTTCAACTACGTGAGAAATAGTGAAGTAAGTAATGTCTCACGGGATCTGCCATTATTGTGGGTTCATCTATGGTCATCAGTGTTGACAACAACCAAAGAACCTTGAAATGTTCGTTCAGATTTTTTTAATATATCGATAGGTAGTGTCCGTTTCATAACGCGTCCGTTTCATTGCGTATTCCCCCTACTTATGTAACAAAAGTGCAATCAGTGCGTACCTTAACAGGTAAGGTTAGGTTCACTTAAGTTACACTGAAAATTTGCAACTTGTTGTTATTGTGAGTGATAATTATATGTTGTGAGACTTGTGAGCGATGAAAGCGCGCGCACACTCTCTCTTGTCAAAGGGGACCACTCGTTACTTGCTATATACCTATAGCTGCAGCAGCATTGAATCTAATGCTGGATAGACATGGACATTGTCTGAATTAGATGCTGTTTCGAGTTAAATAATAATTGCGTCAACAAAAGTTTGAATTTTCAATGAATATAAATTATTATTGTGAACTTACTTACGACCGTGATGTAAAATCATAGGGATTGGATGAAAAAATCAAGAAAAGTCCAATACATGATGATATTGATGATTAAAAAATAATAATGGATAGCACACCTATCTTGCATTTTTGAAATCTTTTTGAAATCAGCATGTTTGCAGTATTTTCTATGAATAAAAACATTTGACCAGTATTATTTAAACGCGAGTGTAGTTAAGTATTAAGACTATGCTAGGAATGCTAGGAAAATATTTTATTCCAAATCAATAACATTAACCAGACATTCTGGAATAAATTCGCCTACCGTAATTAGTCTCAACTAAAAAGAGCAATAGGTTCTCACATCAGTTATAGAACAGTGCAAAATAAGAGTAACATCAAGTTAAAATGAAGACGATAAAGTACGCAGTGGGAGAGGACACGACAAACCACTTAGTCGCTGGTCGCTTGTGACAACCACATTGAATTAAGATCTCCGGCCGTGCCAACTTTGTAATTCTAACTTGATGTTTAATTAACTTAGATTTATTGGCGCAACACGTTAGGTACTCTTAGTAATTCAACCTGACTATTTAATTATTTTCCGTTTAAGCTAAGCCCACTTAAGAATGTGCATTCAAGAGCAAACATTATTTTTATCTATATCAGTAAAAATCAATAGGTACCACAATACAATGATTCGCCATATAGGGAGCAGTTTGTTGGAGATGAGCGAGCTCGTGTTATTAATAGGTACATCATTTTTTTTTCAAATATCGTACCTATCTTTTTCGATTCATGTGATGCATACCATCACTCTGTGTTACATGCTCTTTAATTTTTTGTTGATACGTAGGTGCTACATTTTCATGTAAGTGTATACAATTAAGTAGTTTCCACTTAACTAATTTCTGCTTCCGATTCTCTAACCGCTTTCCTAATCCATAGAACTAATATTTGTATGATTTTGTAATCATAAATTGCACTTAATTATGATCCTCATAAATAACAGTGTGAGTATTATGGCCGGACGTATATTGCTAGAAACAGATTGTCAACGTAAATTTAACAGAACTAACTCCAAAGCAAATGAGCCTACATTGAAACAAACTTAAGGGAATTCGCAAGCGATGACTCACGATACATTTATTGCAACAGTAATCCAGTTGGGAGAAGGCAATTAAATGAAAAACGTACAGCAATAAATAACAAACTACAGTGTACAGTTTGCCATGAACATATCGAAACAGAAGCGTTGGAAGAAGACTTTATTGCTTAGTGCTTAAGAGGGTCTAATAACCAGATTATTTAGAGAGATATTGATGGTGGACTGTACTAGTGTGCAGGATAGTTCCAGTGGCGCGACGTGAAGCGACGGTACTTATAGTTGATTCCAATGGATTTGTCACTGAAGACCTGTTAAGGTTAAATGTGGGAACAGAATTAGTAGAAAAATTAAGTTACCATTGCTTTTTCATGTTTAGTATATGAGTAGGTAATTATCTAAAATGTTTGGTAAACAGATCTCTGTTCATTACAGTCACGATCAAGTAGTTCATGAAATAATTGTTTATGTAATACACATGCACATACTTGTTCAAAAAAATATTCATAGGCATCTTAGTTTCCTGATCAAGATTGCCATATCCATAAAATAGTTTTAAAACGATACGTCATGTGTACGTTCCTTTTTTTACAATGCAACAGAGTATAAATCAATAAATAAAACCAAGCAGAATCGCAATCAAAATATGATTTCTCGGGGAACCATTAAGGAAATGGCGGAAGGTAAGAACAAGAAGGGCCATCGTATTTATACAGCCCACGCATAGAACTTCATTCACGTCCGCCGAGGCGGAGCATTAGGCTCCGCTAAATTGACCACCTGCTTAAGACTAATGCACATTGCACTCCATTCTGTTTTCTTGTATTTTATATTTGTATTTTTATCTTTGTATTTGTATTTTTATTTTATTGTGCTTCTATAACGAGCAAACAGGTGTCTGTAATAGCAGTGAGAACTCGTTCAGCATTATATTAGTAATCATTATCAACGCTTTCATAAATGTACAGTCAGCTGCAGAGAAAAGTAGACCTCCTTGCATACAAATTTGTATGCAAGGGGGTCTACTTTTCTCTGCAGCTGACTGTACATATGAGCTATTTATTGAACTACATTTCAAGAATGATTCTATGTCTAAAAAAGTGGCGCCATAGATTTTGTATACTGTATAGTGATTTGACGTAAGAACGCAATAGATTTATTAACTACCATTTTAACACACATAATGAGATTAATGAGGTTAACATTAAGTCAATGGTTTTTGGTTTTATGCATGTTACAATCAAAGTCGTAAAATGAACCGAGCAGTAAGAGAAGGCCAACACGTTTAAACTTGGAAGAGCACGAAGAATGTGCAAACTTGTCGGCCTTTCTTTCACATTCTCACTGATGCCATGGTTTTGAAACACATAGGTACGGACGAGGAATTTAATTTCCTACCCATTTCGTACCTTGTCATAGTAGCTTTAATATGACAATCCTAGCAGCTTTAATATCGATTGTCACTGTGACAAGGTACGAAATGGGTAGGAAATTAAATTCCTCGACTGTACATACTACTATCAAGCTCAGGTTGCTATGGGGTTTATTTTATACGTTTGTGCCTATGTTAATAAACTTAAAAACGGTCTATAACCATACCCAAACCAATAACAGAGATTTACTATCATAGTACACCCTTAAGGTTGTCCGATTTTCGAACTAAAAATATTATTTATTATTATTATACACATAAAAGTGCGCAGATAATTATCTACTTCCGTTTATTTATTAACGCTAGATGAATAAACCAACTTTATTATATACAAAACACACAAAAAACGTTATTATTATTATACATATTTTGTATGTACTATATCTTGACAAACAAAACTTTGATTTTTACAAACCCTGAAACGTAAAACATTTGCATTTATATACAATTGTGGACTCCTCTTAACGGAAGACAAATTCGCAATTAATGGCATTCGATAATGTCGCAGTTTATCTCCGATCACAGCATCAGGCTTTCTAGCGACATCTGCCAGATCGCAGATACTCCACTCAAGCGTAAAATACGTGGAAATAATTTCACCATTACTAGAAAGGTTTTTGTTATGACCATCCTTAACTTTCAAGTGATTGTGGCTATGAATGTGAGATTTCTAAAGCGTTTGGCATTTGTTGACGTTGGCATTTTATTTCAACAATTACACAATTATGACCATACATTATATTATTATATTAACAATAAAGGTTTGTATCATTAAAGATGACTCTCGCTAGACTGTACTAGGTCTGGGTCGGGCTATTTGAAACTTAAGTGTATGGAAAGCTGGATGACAGACCGAAGCTAGCTAATAGCAAAAGTTTTGGGCACAAGTAGTTATATCTTAACTCATTTACTCCACTTTATTTATTTGTAAAGTCAATGGACGTGCTTAAAGTACCATTCAGGCATACATAAATTAAGAAATTCCACCTACGAGGTACTTATTCTAGTATAAAACAATACATAATAAATAAAAATATTTCAAACTTCATACCTTTATTTAAAATTGCCGCTGTTTATAAAAAAGGGCTTAATTGGCTTTTGATTTTTGTACTCCCTTTTTCGTTGTCTACAGCGATATGCTCTTTAGATTACGCGAGAAAAATGCCGTAAACGGTTCAAAATAGGACCTCGCAAAATGTAGAACAATCGTGACAGGGACCTTAAGCTCATGTAGTAAGACCTTTATTGGGATAAGCTAGTAAACAGTTGAACACGTTACATTAAACACGATATAAACCGGTAGATAAATAGCATCGTGCGCCAAAAAAAACGAACCCTGTGCCTGCGCATCAATGACCGACCTTCGTGCGACCGCTGCAAGGCAGCGGCAGGTTTACTTTTTATCGATTTTACGGGATGAAATTTAAATAGAATATGGAGTTGTTCCTTTTTTCGTCGATAAGTCGATAAATTGCAGAGTTGGATTCTTATGACGATGATATTTAACCGTATTTATTTTGTGCAACGTTCATGAAGTAAACCTATATGTGACGCCTATAATTTCCTAATAAAACTCTCCGAAACATGCCGCGCGTAGTGACTAAATTCACGTGAACGTTTAATTTAATTATTTATTTTCTTTATTAACATTAAAATTATACATTGACAAAAATTAAAAGTCCCAAAAAACAGTTTTCACGGTTTAACCGTTTAATAATTAAACGGTTACATTCACGTGATTATATTTATATACATTACATTACCCGAAAGCTCCTAAACGATGTTAGTATAGATAAAGATGTAAACAAGCTTTGGGGTGCAATTGTTTATTTATTCATTAGTCATATTGGACTTAAAGGTCACATTACATAAGCACTCGAACATCCGCAGCGCTAAATCATGCACAAGCACAGGTGAGGCCGAACCTGCAGCGAATGCCGAGATATCTAACCCGTGCATCGGCCTTGAGAAAGCCGTCCGTTCGCTGCTGACCTTTTCTCTTATTTATGAACGCTGTCTGGGGATAAATCCTCGGCAGCTGTGCCTTGTGCATCCGCGTTGTTTTATGTGAAAACCGTTCTCTAATTGCATAATATTATTTCGGTTTTGTGATAGAGAATAGGGAAATATCTGGTCCAGAAATAGTACATAATATGGCGTAATATAGGAAAGACGCCGTGTGGTGACGGAAGTAAGAATACATTTGTCACCACCCCAACTCCTCCTGCGGGTGTGGTAAGAGTCGACTAAGGGATTGAAGTGTCACTGACAATTATTTGATAAAAGATTGATGATGGGCAACAGCGTCATCATAGTGGACACATTACTGCGATCGCCAACCCGCTTGCCCAGCGTAGCGATTATAGGCATTTACCTCCTACGCATAGTTAATAGGATAGATACTAGAATACATAGATAGACAGCCACGACCAAGGAACAAAATATTTGTGATAAATAAATATTCAAATATGCCCTCACCGATATTCGAAGCCGGAACCTCCAGCTTCGGTAGGCAGGCTACGGAGACTGATTATTTTAGAAAAGCTTTGGTCTATGAAATCCTAAGGAATTCTCCTTTTTCTGCTGAAACCTAACGTAAAATACTTAAGCCAGGTGAATGGATAGAGGTGGCATATTTGAAACCCGTTCCACTGGATATGGAATTAAACGACTTCGCCTTAAACCGAACTATTGCTTGCCAATGTCATTAATCTGTATTCTAAAGTTCATGCATTCCGCTGCGCCCGAGTTGGCCAACGCCCACGGACGTTACGCATTGGTTCAAACATTTATTTTGTATCTGCAATGAATTTTAAACGTCTTAATATATGTGGCAATGAAGAGATAAGGCCATCGAAGAGGTTTTGGAAGAAAAGGAGAAGAAAGAAGCTTATACAATAACAAGTCGGAGACGGGCAATAATTGGCCATTTGATGCAACACGACGATTTCTTTGTCAACATCTATAGTAGCCCTACCATGATTTGGAAATTAAAGGATACGATAGGTTTTACTCGATACGTAATGCATTCTATC
>JALPQI010011311.1:0-37833 GCA_025490895.1 Thaumatotibia leucotreta | reverse complement strand
CGAAATTACGGGCAGCTACTTGTAGAGGTGAGTGCTTCTCTGAAACAACAAGAATATATGCTAACACAGGGATTCTCAAGCTAAACGTAGAAATGACAACGTTTCAAAATTTTCGAAGTCCTTAAATCGAAAACCATTTCGAGTTATACGCATGTAGATCACAAAAATATATTTATACATTTTTTTTCGCAATATTTTTGTTAAAAATCTTAAAAATAGTTTGAAGGGGGAGTGACGTCACATAGCTGATTCAGAGCTTCCACTATAACCAAAAAATCTTGTTTTTGGAATGTCACTTGTGTTTGGCAGTGACATTTGACACTTGTTACCGTTTTTCGTCGTTTTCTTATGTGTATGAAACATCACTTGTGATGTCATTTAGCTGATTCTTGACGTTTGTAACTTACGATATTTCTGCTCGAAGTAGTGATAAAAAGGGATTTTCGTACTAAAATAGCAATTTTTGTACAAATATAAAAATACGTGTATCTTTTAATATTGAATTCTTTCAAAACAGACATTAAAAACTAGCACAATTTTCAAGTTGTCAATGTTCCTTCAATTGCCTCCACGCTAATCGAAAAGATCTCAAACCCACGGACAAATCGCCGCCTGAGGTGTAATAAACGTATGAGCTGCTCATCTCACTCGACGCCACTACCACTAAAAATTATATGAATGTTTATCTACTTCCATATCATAATTATCCTATTATACACGATGATTCTTAATCCGTGATCAGGAGTAGAAAAACATTAAAATTTAGCCAAAATTAAACTTATTCGGCGAGGTCTCAAGTTATTTCTTTACTATTTAATTAATTAAAAGTGAAAACCTAATTAAAACAAATTACCACTTAATACATGGTCATCCTACAGTATAAAGTTTAACTACGATACGTCAAGTGCCATCAGTATGGCGGAAAACGGGAATTTGACGGATCTTATGTCAATAAATACTTCTATCTACTCATTATCTTGTCAGTGCAACACTGATAACAAGGAACATAATTGATAGGAGATTATATTAACGTGCATTACCTAAACTTGGTAAAATCTTGAGGAATTAAAGTAATTTGTTTTCAAACAGTACAATTTAATAATTAAATAAAAACAATAAAACTGCATACCTGACCAACTAAATCAAAAAACATTATTATAAACATAATTTAACAAGTGTTCAATATGTTCACCGTGTTGTTCTTGACACAGATCCGCTTGATTGTTCCTGTGATTGGATTGATTCACTCGAAATCTTCTTCAGCAAAGAATCTTAAGATTTGGTGATCCAGATCGTCAGGATGATGACGAGGTCGTCCAGGTGCTCGAGCATGTTGTGGCACTGTAGACTGTCCGAAGTCGCGAAGATTTTTGGTGCATACGATTTATTAAATTGTGTCCGGGGATCGGAATGTTTGGATGAAGTCCGTGAAATAACTGTTGGGTTCGCCTTGTGCTATTCGTTTGTATTGAAAAACTTACAGTAGGTATCGTAACGCTGTATGTTTGAGTACGGATGTGGTGGAGGCATGATTTTTGGTGAATAATTATAATTTTCTCATTCAATATCCGTGACTATGACTTTGTTTATTATGCGTATGACAAGAGTGATTGACAATGTCATGAGCAAGGTTTACTCATAAATTGACAATTGCTAATAACTTTGTAAAGAGATTACAATACATCCTCATTCAATCCGATAGGGTAGTAGTACAGTGACAAGGATTTTAGGATAATATTTAATTCAAAATTAAAACATGATTAAAAAATACATAAATTTGTTTTCACGTAATTACTACTTTAACGTAATCTCCATCAATTACTGAGTTAGAAAAAATGGTTCCTGATCACGGATTAAGAATCATCGTGTATATTCAGAAGCGGTAATGTAATGACCTATATTAAGAAACCGGTGTCTGTGGCTGTAACATGATGTTAACATGAAAGTACAGTGCATCATAATATTTACATTAAAGTATCGGTGACATTAATGTTAACATTATAAAGTCAACTTCTTTTTGTTTTATTACCAATACATATTTATTGTAGGATATTCTTACATAAATTGAGTGATTTCAACTGATTTGAATTGTTATATGTATTTAGAGGTATTTTACTTAGTGGATATCAATGTAAATAATTATCATTTTAAACTTATTATAAGGATGTAGATAAAGTTATGTATGTGACTGTACATAATTAGACTCTTATTATGCGCCAGTACTTATTATTTGTCATAATCGTCTAAGGCACATTCATACCATACTGTGCAAAAGACACGCTTGCAACATTACATGAATCACCAGCTACTAAAAAATAAGCGTAAAAGTTATACCATTATAAGATTATGATCTCAGTGATATATTCCCCAAAAAACTGTTGACTAATGGGGCAAGCGAGTTCTTGAAGCGAGTTAGTTTGTAGAGATTCCTAAAATATTTAGTTGTATAATTTCGTACTAAATAATCTATTTCTATTTTCTTCGGTTTACGCGATACCGAATTTTATTGTATTAAATGTATTCTAGATAGCAGCGAACGTGCCAGACGGAGTGGTGTGTTTTTTCACATCGTACCTGTATCTGGAGAGCGTGGTAGGCGCCTGGTATGACCAAGGTAATAACCCCCCTTATTCATAAACGTAGTTATGCAAAAGGGAACCAACCCACAAGAATTTTTCGTTCTTATTAACACCTTAATTCAAAACAAAAATAGTACATTACGACACAAGTGCGAAAAACATGAAATTCGAAACGATTGGCGATATTTTAAAACACGACCGATAGTTAGTGTTTTAAAAATCGACACGAGTTACGAATTTCGTTTTTGCACGTTCGACGTTTTTTAGTACAGATGGCCCTCCGACCTTAGACCTGACGTAAAACGACCCACTTCACGCACTAGAGCCTAAAAAATACACCATCTGTACTAAATAAATAAATAAATATTTTTGGGACACCTTACACGAATCGACTTAGTCCCACGGTAAGCTCAATTAAGGCTTGTGATGTGGGTACCAAGTAGGGCTCTCGGTCGTGTCCGGGTTTCGTGTACCCGTTTCCGTGTACCCGTTTCTTTGCTACCGGGAAACGGGTTTCTTACCCGTTGGAAACGTTTAATTAGGAACCGTGTAATTAAGACACGGATACCCGAGTACCTGTGTCTGATCCGCCCTCAATGTGTAGTGGCAGTAGCAATCTAAAATATAGGTACGATTTTATATTTGAACAAAGTATTGAACCGCATTTAACCTGCAACAAAGAAAATTTCTAGCTGCGTAATTCGTAAAAAACTGCGAATTTTTCAGTAGGTATTTTTTTGTTTCAGACTTTTTACTAATAAAAACATAGGTTTTTCGAATATTCAATTGTAATGGATCCGCAAGACTCAAGCTTGGAAAAGTTTCTAAGTAGACCCGCGGACCCGCGCTTGGAAACGTTTCTAAGTTGGAAACGTTTCTTGGCGTTTCGTGTCGTTCGGGTTCTTAGTACCGCCGGTGCTAAGGATTCGTGTACACGTGTCTGCGGGTAACACGGATACCGGTAGCCCTAGTACCAAGTGACGATATATATAATAAGATAGATACATACCCACGACCAAGGAACAAATATTTGTGATAAATAAATACACAAATAATGCCCTCGCCGGGATTCGAACCCGGAACCTCCAGCTTCGTAGGCAGAGTCACCACCAACTAGGCTACGGAAGCTGACTAAAAGGTTAATGTTTACAATGACAAATTCATGTGGATTGGTTCCTTTTTGCATAAGTACGTCCAAACGTCTTCTAACTTAGTAAGCCGCTAAGTATTGTTTGTCCCTTTCGGTTTTATCCAAGTATAAACAATATTTAGCGGTTTGGTTAGTTAGGAGACGTTTATGAATAAGGGTAGATATGGTAATAATTCACTAGATATTGTGTTAACCTAGCTATTTGTCTGTATATAACATTGCGGTGCACATACAAACAGACGGGTTTTTCCCATGCACATTGATAGTGTTACGTGAAAATATATTGTTTGCATAAAATACCAGAGAAATAATAAACTGGACATTTATTTTCTTCAATATTGTACGACTATTCGTATCACCATATCTTCTAATGCTGCAATACTTCTTCGTTGGTTAGTTACATATATCATGAATTTGTTCTTCAAATAATTTTAATTTCACAGGAGTTGTGGCGAATTTACAAAGGCACAAGCTGCTTTTTATCGAAACACAAGATTCGGCCGAAACAAGTTTTGCTCTCATTAATTACATAAAGGTAAGAGATTGAAATCATATAAGGAAAAAAAGAAATCACAGTATAACCGATTTTACGATCATACTTACTTTGTATCATTTGGATTTTGTTAACAAAAGTTATTCATTATAATGTATTGATCACAATGTTCAAGTGTATCGTTTTGTGTTCAGGCCTGCGAGAGTGGTCGAGGAGCCGTGCTGTTGTCAGTAGCGAGAGGCAAGGTACCAAATACACCATAAAAATAAAAATTCTTAAAGTCTTATTATGTAATTAATTAATGTAGTTATACAGTGTTTCCTTGACCCGGGCTTTTACAGAAATGGGTAATAATACGCATTACTAGCTATCGTTTTCAACTATTAACATTTGACAAATAATTAAATTGATCGTACAATTAATTTTATTTCCTTCGAACTATCAATGTAACGCGTGAGTAGCTTCGATTTGTCATTGTCAAGTGCAAATTAACGATTGATTGTGAAGTACATTGCTTCTCAATTAAATTTTCTTAGAAATTTAATTACTTTTTCATCACACTTGCTGTCTAAGCGCGCCATTGCTTGCGTGCGTAGCGGGAGTAATAGAAAAGTGAAATTCTCTAGGGAGTAATAGAAATGTCAGTACGTCATTTAATAATATTATGTCTTAAAACTTATTTGTTTGTCGGCAAGTGTGATGAAAAACATTGTATGCATCACGGTCGGTAAGCGGATTACTAACTCGAGTCATTAAAATTATCCGTACTAATAAAAGGCGTAAACATATGGTTTGCCCAAAATATATTCATAAGAAACACGCATTTCCTTCAAGGTTCTTTGTTTTTCTTGGGCCATTTCTTTACAACAGGCTGAATGAAAAGCTTAATTTATATCCGCTCAACCATGCCACGTGTAGAAAAGCACTCCGGGATGCCTTACTAGATATGTCATACGAGGATACAGAGGAGTTATTAACCGTTTGTTGTTAAAAAAGTTTTGTTTCCATTTACGATAATGTACGATAGTTTATTTATCATACTTATACATATAGTTTCTAAATAATTGTACTTTATAATTAAGACTTAAGATGCACCTTATATTTTCATGTTTCTTTTTTTGTAGATTATTTAATGTGATACTATGTAATTGTTTGCCTGAAACACAGGGTTTACCCTAGATCAGGCACATGTAACCTTTGTTCTTTTAATAAGTTTAGTCGATAAGTTATATCATTGTATTTGTAATGAGTTTTAATAAATTTTTATTATTATTATTAAAAGCCCTCCGCCTACGGCGTCGGGTTTCTAACACTCTCGTTAGTAATTCCGTACTTACCTCCACTGATGCACAATGTACTATAGTACCAGTGACTTCGCGTCCCTGTTTTAGAGCTCAAGCTTCAGTTCGGCGACTGTTTACTAGTTGTAATCCATCACAATATCAATAAACTTCCAAACACAATAGAATTTCGATATTTTATATTCAGTACTTTCAATAGCATGAATCTTACTACTCGGACCTCATGCCTACATAGCGCCGCCTGGTGGCAGAAAAAATGGACGTAATTATGCAAAAGGGAACCAACCCACATGAATTTTTCATTTTAATTATTGATTAACACTTTAAATTAAGGTCCGACCGAGACCCATATTTTAGTCTCGGCCGAGACCGAGAATAAATTTCATTCTCGGCCGAGACCGAGACCGAGACTTGGTAGAAAGATTAAAAAGCGTATAATTTACATAAAAAATCCCTAGCAAATACCTATAGTAAGTCCAACGTCAAACTAAATACAGAATTTTTTTCGGACATTTTCTTATTTAGATTTTTTTTGTGTAGGTACCCCAAAAATCGATATTCGAATTTTAGGTATTTTTTATCGATAGTATGATAGGATTGATAGGAGTCGCTTAATCTAAATTATTCCTTCCGTTCATTTTAAAGTGAAATCTCGGTCGGACCTTACTTTAAATCACAAGAAACAAAGTCAATCTTTAAAATGACTGATTCGTGTGGATTGGTTCCCTTTTGCATAATTACGTCCAAATGTCGAAAACCCTCATTCTATCGCGATGTAATTATGTAGCCGATATGATGCAACCTGCACTAAAATGTGTATTGCAGGTGTCGGAGGGAGTGGACTTCGACCACCACCTGGGCCGCGCCGTGCTGATGTTCGGCATCCCGTACGTGTTCACGCAGAGCCGCATCCTCAAGGCGCGGCTCGAGTACCTGCGCGACCAGTTCCAGGTCACACTTGTTTATTGACTGATGTTCGGCATCCCGTACGTGTTCACGCAGAGCCGCATCCTTAAGGCGCGGCTCGAGTACCTGCGCGACCAGTTCCAGGTCACACTTATTTATTGACTGATGTTCGGCATCCCGTACGTGTTCACGCAGAGTCGCATCCTCAAGGCGCGGCTCGAGTACCTGCGCGACCAGTTCCAGGTCACACTTATTTATATACTGATGTTCGGCATCCCGTACGTGTTCACGCAGAGCCGCATCCTCAAGGCGCGGCTCGAGTACCTGCGCGACCAGTTCCAGGTCACACTTACTGCATTTTACTTCATTCTTTTGATTTAATTCATTTTTTGTGTCAGTGCATACGGAAAGGTACCTTGTCACGGTGTTTAAAATGGACTGTATTAAAGAACCAGCCTATGATAGTCCATTGCTGGACGTAGGCCTCTCCTTCCTTTTAACTATGCGTATGGACGCATTAGGAGGTAAATGCCCACAATCGCCACGCTGGGCAAGCGGATTGGCGATCGCGGTAATGTATCCTCTATGATGACGCTGCTGCCCATCATCAATCTTTTATCAAATAATGGTCAGTGACACTTCAATCCCTTAGTTGAATCTTACGACACCCTCTGGAGTTGGGGTGGTGACAAATATATTCTTACTGCCGTCACCACACGGCCATTTTAAGAGTCGTGACAAAGTACCTTTCCATTTGCACGGACGCATTTGTTATTCAATCTTGCTTGTTTTGTAAGTGCTTAGTGATTTGTTAAAAGATATACACCCGTGTATATCTCAGAGCAAATTTAGTAAAATAGTATGATTTCAAACAAATCGTACATAAAAGCTTGCCCTTGGAAAAAAAATGTTTAAAGTGAAATGGTATCAGTATCAGGCTTATTCTATTGTTATAACACCCTACGTTTTTCAGATCCGAGAAAACGATTTCTTAACATTTGACGCGATGAGACACGCGGCGCAGTGCGTCGGTCGAGCACTTCGGTAAGTTTTTCACTACTTGCACATAAATCTTGTACTCTGGCCTATTAAGATAGATTAAAAAAAAAACAGAGATACTGGGTTTGCTCTGTTCCATTAAGTATTCTCAAATTATAGCAGTATTTTGAAAGCAACATCTAAATGTAGTTGGTTCGAGTGTTCTCGAAGTAACTTGTCCTGTGATAGATACAGTTTTATTTCGTTATTAACACGTTTGCCTTAGGGAAGTGAGGGATTGTCTCACTCGGTGCTAATACTATGCCGATCTAAGTTATCTCATGGGACTCCTATGCCAGCGTAACGTATGTGTGGTCGAAAAAAATACACTCCTATACCGCCGACGCAACATCTGTGTCAAAAATTATAGTAAATATTTCTATGCCACTGGCATAGGAGTAAGGACTTGATTTATGCTAGTGGCACATGAATACGGGTCATTTTGATCACGTATGTGTGTCATTGGCATAGGAGTAAGATTTTGCGGCTCACAGACGTGCTACCAGATCCGAACGTGTTTATTCGTTTTTCATTCAAAGGAAAGTTGAAAGTTTGCCTAACACTTATATCTAACGGTAACGTTTTTGTTGGCAGCGGTAAGACTGACTACGGTATCATGGTGTTCGCCGACAAGCGGTTCAGCCGCGCTGACAAACGCACCAAGCTGCCGCGATGGATACAGGAGCATCTCAAGGATTCACTCTGCAACTTGAGCACTGAAGAGGCGGTACAGGTTCGTACCGACATTATGTTTATAGTCGGGGAGCTAAACTTTAACTTGTTCGAGAAAATTACATTAAATCCTACAGTATATTTATTTCAGGAATATGATAAAACACCGTTTTGTGAATATATGAATCTAATTATCCCTGATAAATGTGTGGAGGTTTTTTCATAAAATCAATATTAAGATTTACTTGTTTAATAAAAAGAAACAATAAATCCTACAGTAGGGATGTATTATCCGAGGAGCCTAACTGAATATTTAAGACAATATTTTAAAAAGTCACCACTGAAAAATCGTAGATATAGTCAGAAAAAATAAAATTATTTTTAAAATTCATAACAATCAAACAGAAATTAAACAAATGGTGATTTTTTACTATAATGACCCGACAATGATTATACTCATCCAAAGAAAAAATTACGTCAGTGACTCAATGCTAACTATTTTTTTTACAGTTTTAACTGATTTACGTGCATTAATTCTACATTTTATTTTTTTAATGTACCTCTTGTCAATAATTAGTTGTGGCACAATACCAAAAAATTGCGCAAGATTTTGTAAGTTATATTTTTTATCAAATAAGGAAAAAAAAATTAAGGTATAGGTAGTTTTTTTTGTATAATCTTTACGAAAAAACTGGGGATTTTTTTCCCTTAATTATAAATGAAACAATAGAATGGATGCATAATCTCGTGGGTAGAAATTATTGAACGTGCTGTTCCAATTATTGACCCTCAAGTCCTCGACTGGATGAGAAGCTCTCGCGCGGCACTGAGGATTATTGCATGGTGTGAATCTGTATACCCTAAATATTCATTAGAAAAAGCTTCCGAAACTGTAGGATTTAATGTGACCAAAAACTTTTCTTCCCCCGACTATTATGAATTGTACGTAGTTTAGGGAAAAGGATTCAACCCACAAAAATGTGTCAATAAAACTTCAACTTTCTGTCAAAACCAAAAAGTCATTCTTTTCAATGACAATTTTTTGAGGTTGGATCCTTTTCGCTAAACTACGTTCAATTGGGCATTGTTATGGAACATCGGATCAAGCGACAGAAGTCTGTCACTGAAAATAATAACGTTAGTTTTTGACAGAAAGATTCAGCTGAAATGACAGGCTTCAGTCGCTTGATTCGATATTCCATAACTATGCCCAATTGATAGTTTGCATTTGCGTTGCGGGATCGGATTAGAAATGAGACCATCTACAGCTGAACCAAAGTACCCGATATAGCTCTCCGAATCGCTAAACTGAAGTCGCAGAGGGCGAGGCACATTGCGCGTAGAACCGATGGTCGTTGGGGCGGGAAGGTTCTCGAGCGGCGGCCACGTACCGGAAAGCGCAGCGTGGGTAGGCCCCTCACAAGGTGGACTGATGACCTGGTGAAGGTCGTAGGAGTCCGCTGGATGCGGGTGGCACAGGACCGGTGATTGCGGCAATTTTTAGGGGAGGCCTATGTTCAGCAGTGGACGTCTTTCGGCTGATATGATGATGATGATTTGCGTTAAATCTTGCGCTGTGATCAATGGTAACTTAACTACTTCATTATCAAGATATTCAAGATCATGGTTACGGCACCAAATTGCTATTCCAATATTTAGTAAAATTGCAAATGCAGACCCTACCTTATCGGATACATCATGGTCACGTCACTAAATTGTAACGCCATGCCTCCCTCGTCAAAAGTTTCATTATCATAATCATGAACACTACCAAATTGTAACCCCCTATTTTCCTTATCGGATACTTCATTATCATTATCTTGGTCACGTTACCATTGTAATCCCATACCTGATCAATACTCAAAAATGTTGTATACATTTGAATTCACGTCTTGGACGTTTGTATGGATTTTTATTACCAGATTCTTATAACTTGGTAACAAAAAAGGAGCTTTCATACAAATATTTCGGGAAATGAGGTGGACCTTTCTCAGCATCACTACTCTCTCTCGGACCATTTTTTACGAATATGGAAGTCATGCTCCATATGTAGAAACTTTTTGAGAGATGCTCACCTCATAACCCTGTTTTATTACAGATCTGCAAGCGATGGCTCCGTCAGATGGCTCAGCCCTTCACTCGAGAGGACCAGCTCGGCGTGTCGCTGCTCACGCTGCAGCAACTGCAGTCGCGCGAGCAGCAGGACAAGATCGAGAAGCAAGTCATACTGCACTGATGTGCCAAATGAACCCGAGGGCCGTATTGATGAAACTTTCTCTAAGTGCCTGAGTGGCGAGCGTCCAAGGTGGACGGCGGGCATACGTTTGAATTTGTTTAAACTTTTGGACGCCAACGACTATATTGGCACCGCAGGTTCAACGCCAAAGACCGATAAGTCATGGTCCACAGAGTAATATAAACCGCCACGCATGTGCGTAAAGTTCAAATTCAGTTTTGACATTTTGTGGCTTCGAAAAGGTTAAATAACGCCAGACGCTCGGGTCATAGACTAAGACAAAATGACTGACTTGAGTTGGAAGAAACGCGGGACTGTTTCTGTGGAAGTTCGACGACGTCTGCGGTTTGACTAAAATGTCGTCTCTTATGAATGTGTTGAGTTGATAAGTATCGCATTTTGTATTATAATTTAAGATTAAAATTTCAGATATAAACAACTGTTTTATTAACCTGATTAATCTTAGCTTTATTCTCCTGGGTAGTATTTGAGTATTTGACAATTTAGGACTTTTGATTCGTTAGTCAAAGTTCAAAATCATTTCGGAATATGTAACAAATAATGTACAGTGACCTTAAGAAAAAAAAATTGGTATTTTAATCACTGTTTCCAACCATTATTTGTGATAAAAAATAAATGATAATACTTTACTTAGAAATACAATAAATGAAACAAAAATACAAGGCTGCAACAATTTTATTAGAAATCAAACCAACAGTTACAAAAACTGCTCTGTAGTAATAAATATAGTTTTAAACACGTAAACATTTAGACTGTGCGCCAGACTGGCTAATATGGAATTATGATAAAACTTTTCATTGCATGCTTTATTATAAAATGCAAAGATCCATTTTTGCAGTAATTAACAACTAGTTGCATAAACATCAACGTTAGTGTCACGATTAGTAGCGCCTAGTACCGCGAAAATCGAAATTCGGAAATTTCGAGAATTTTTCTCTGTCACTCAAACGAAGGCGTCATTAGAGAGAGAGACAAATCCGAAGGTCCAATGTCAAGAATGAGACACCTTACGTAACTGGATATAAGAATAATATCACAGCCTACATGTATTAGTCACACACTACTGGGGAGAAATCGGGTATATTAACCTTTCATGTTATTTCTTCTGTTCATTACATAAAAATATGTTATTGTCCAACGAAACCACCCCGATCTAAAACTTGAGTTCATAAAACTTAAAATAGTTATTTAGCATGCCATTCAAAACTACACATAAACTATGTAAAGTACTTTTCAACACAATAATACTTTGCACAACGATATCAACATGAAAAATCGTAGTGTTTTACTCTTAAACTATCTTTTAACCTTCTCGCCGCCATCGCCACGTTAAAATACAGGGTGATTCTTAAGTCATGAGCAGGAGTCAACAGGGTACTAGGGACGGTCACGCTGAGCAACTTTTACTTCGGAGACAACCAAGAAATTGCATAAAAAATCTCTTAATTATGAGTTAATTCATACTTAACTATCAATTAAGGATCAATTAACTCATAATTAAGAGTTTTTTTTGGTGATTTCTTGGTTGTCGCCGTAGTGAAAGTCGGTCAGCATGACCGTCCGTAGTAGCCTGTTCACTCCTGCTCATGACTCATGAATCACCCTGTATAAATAGCGTACCTACTTAACTGGAAACTTTTGTTTTGAATTTCGTGACTTGATATCAAGTCATTGGCGGCGAAAAGGTTAAAATCATCTACCATTCAGTCAATGATACCATAGACACAAAATGTGGTTCACTGACCGAATTAAGTCACGGGACATTGGTTGTTCACGGTTCTTTAAATACACACATAACAGACTCTAGTTTCTCACATTGCCATAACAAATAAGAGGCGTTGCAATATTCACAATTTTTTCATTAACTCTATAGCCAATTTGATAGTGAACTTAGAGAAAAATATCACAAACAAAACCACCCCATAATGTCATAATGCGCTTACATAGAATAAAAAAATAAACTAAATGCAACAGTGTTTTATCAATACATATTAAAATGTTACGGTAAATTGATAAGGGTTAAAAGGGTAGTCCTTACTTCTGTGGTGCCACAAATTTAAAATACGATCATTTATATCACAACATGCGCCGACGACATGGAAAAGCCAATTCGTTCGATTTTTAGTTATAACCACAGAACCAATCTAATTTTAGCGATACGTAACAAAATGAAGATGTCGTATATAAGAATCAATAACACACCATGACTTTTTATATAATCTACTGAGACACATTTTTAGATTACGACGAGATTATCATCCCACTGCGAACTTCGAAATTAGCAAATTTCGAGTATTAGTCTTTGTCAGTCCATGTGTCATTAGAGACAAATCCTTGAAATTAGCGGATTTTGAAGTTACAATAAATAGGAAAAATACGTTAGCCATGTTCAAAGTGATATTAAAGAAAGGCCCAAGGTTCAATAACAATAAAGATTTTATAAACTCACCTCATTGTCCATTTTCATTCAATATAAAAAATAACTAGAAATATTTAGGGACATTTTACTTTAAAGTTATTTATTAATTCATAAAATTTTACACATAGAATCAGTCTAAAGATTTTATGTTAGAGAAATTGCATTTATCGATACTTACATTAAATATTTTAAATCTTTTAGTTTGAAATTTGAACATCATACGACGAATTAGATCTTAAAAGGTTGGAGCTAAACATTTGCGATTCGATCAATTTTCAATATCAATCAAATAGACTTATCTACTGACATATTTTTCATAGTGCGTGTGTCGTTTCTAATTTGCACTAGTGGACATTTTAATTCACACATAAACACATGTATTTGCTTGTCCTACTTTGCGTCGACCTGACATTAGACGTTTGTTTGTGACTTCATAGTCATATACAATATCGTAAATGGCGGCCGAAGTTATTGGACATACATTTTGGCCGCTCAATCAATGAGTATGGTGTATTCGGATAATTCCCAATATCAGATAATTTCAGGAAAAAATAATAATTACGGAAATTTACTCATGTTATTACGAGGGTTTATATTTTTGGTTGGTTATTGCCATGGTTTCGGTCTCCTGAGTAACGTCCTGGTTTTATGCAAAATTATGTTACTTAAATTATGAAAACATGCATGTTGTCAATGTTAGTAGATGCCCATTAAGGAAATGTCTTATAACATCAGAATAATGCATGTTTGTATAATTTAAGTAACATAATTTAGCATTTAACAAGGAACAAGCGTCACTCAGGAGACCGTAACCATGGTAATGACAGACAGAAAAAGTTGGTTCATCCACCTTTTTTTAACTGAATTCGCTTCCGGATTATCCGACGTTTTTCAATATTCGGAATAACCCGAACACCCCATCACTTTTTGTGCCAACGTGCGTAATCGTTCGACGACTTCCCCGTCGCATCAGAGCAATAGACAAATAGCTCAGCTGTTTTACTGGGTATGCTTGTGCGGCCGGGGCTGCGACGGCGGGTGGGGAGTGTGGGCCGCGTGGGACGCGTGGGACGTGTGGGACGTGTGGGACGGGTGGGACGGATGCGTGGGACGGCGACGCGCCCGCAACGCGGCGTGCAGCGCGCGCGCCGAGCCCGCGCACAGCTCCGCGCCGTCTGCAGAACACACGACGCGGCTGTTGCCCGCCAGCGAGTTGCACACGTGTCTGTTGACACATCACATCATAGTAGAAGCCACAGAATTAGATTTGGATAGAAGAAACAAGTTCATTCATTTGTATGGCGGCCGAGCGTGTCAGATTTTGTACTGAAGTTGTTACTTGCCTATGATTTTAAATATGTCTCAGGCCCTTGAGTATTCATATTTTTTTGTGTTGTTGCAATTAACATTACTTAAGGAGGCATTATTAATGTTTTTGTTCACTTCAACTTACAAAATTTGACGCCCGAATGCTGCAAGCTGCGATTAAAGACGGACAACTCAGTGGATTTCACTGAGTTCATTTGACACGTTAAGTAGATACGTTTGCTTGATCTATGGTATATATGACATCTGTGGTAGAAGCCTACGTTACGGCAGTGCAGTGAGAGTGCACTAGTGCATCCGATAATAACGCTGCATCCCATCATAAATATTTTACAGAGTGAATGTATTCCTCCGGACATAAATCGGTGTTTCTATGCGATTTTGTTACGCGTTTTTTTTGTTCATTACCATCACCACTTTATTTACCGTTTTATAAAAGCAAACGAGACTATTATGCCAGAATAGCAGACAAACATGCGTCTGCTACAAGATAATCGAAAATGACTCCACTATTTATACGCAGTTCATCAATAATTTGGGAATGGTAATGACTTGATTGTTGCGACTGAATAATCGCATAGAACTACCCATGTAATATTAAACGGTTAAACTCACGTATACAGTGTGTTAACATGAGACTGGCTTTTATTGAAACCGAGGAATGCGATGCAGATTTTTAGCCAGATCGTGAACATTATTCGATTCAAAATGCTAATTTTAAAAGTAATTAACTTTCTAAGAAAAGTTAATTGAGAAGCAATGTACTTCAAAATGAATCGTTAATTTGCACTTGACAATGACAGATCGCAGCCACTCATAACGTTTGACAACTAAGCAGGCGTTACATTGATCGTTCGGAGGAAATAAAATTAACTGTACGGTCAATTTAATTATTTCTCAAATGTTAATAATTGAAAACGATTGCTAGTAATGCGAATTATTACCCATTTTCGTTAAAGCCCGGGTCATGGTAACACACTGTATTATTTAGTAATTACGCGCAACAGTCGTATCATGTCGCGCGTAGTGATTAAATATACGCGAGTTTAGCTGTTTCATTATATTTATAATTATAATGTCTCACGAAAGTTTAAATTTAATTATTGCAATATATTTGAATAAGAAAAATCAACCCGCCGACTCTCGCGCCACGAACACCACCACTCGGTGCCCCTCCTGACATTACCTGACGGCGTGGTACGGCAGCTGGTGGTCGCACAGCCAGTCCAGCCCGCTGTCGCCGAGCGTGGCGCAGCCCAGGAACCGCGCCGCCGACTCTCGCGCCACGAACACCACCACTCGGTGCCCCTCCTGACATTACCTGACGGCGTGGTACGGCAGCTGGTGCGAGCACAGCCAGTCCAGCCCGCTGTCGCCGAGCGTGGCGCAGCCCAGGAACCGCGCCGCCGACTCTCGCGCCACGAACACCACCACTCGGTGCCCCTCCTGACATTACCTGACGGCGTGGTACGGCAGCTGGTGCGAGCACAGCCAGTCCAGCCCGCTGTCGCCGAGCGTGGCGCAGCCCAGGAACCGCGCCGCCGACTCTCGCGCCACGAACACCACCACTCGGTGCCCCTCCTGACATTACCTGACGGCGTGGTACGGCAGCTGGTGCGAGCACAGCCAGTCCAGCCCGCTGTCGCCGAGCGTGGCGCAGCCCAGGAACCGCGCCGCCGACTCTCGCGCCACGAACACCACCACTCGGTGCCCCTCCTGACATTACCTGACGGCGTGGTACGGCAGCTGGTGCGAGCACAGCCAGTCCAGCCCGCTGTCGCCGAGCGTGGCGCAGCCCAGGAACCGCGCCGCCGACTCTCGCGCCACGAACACCACCACTCGGTGCCCCTCCTGACATTACCTGACGGCGTGGTACGGCAGCTGGTGCGAGCACAGCCAGTCCAGCCCGCTGTCGCCGAGCGTGGCGCAGCCCAGGAACCGCGCCGCCGACTCTCGCGCCACGAACACCACCACTTGGTGACCCTCCTGGAAGTATTGGTATGATTAATGACTTGCCGTGTGGTGATGGCAGTAAGAATACATTTGTTACCACCCCAAATCTTCCCGTGGGTGTCGTAAGAGCCGACTAAGGGATTGAAGTGTCACTGACCATTCTTTATAGAAGATTGATTTCTTTATAGATAATGGTTACACATTACTGTGATCGCCAATCCTCTGGCCCATCGTAGCGATTATGTATGTACCTACATTTACTTCCTAATGCGTCTATACTATACGGATAGTTAATAGGAGAGGCCTACGTCCAGCAGTGGACTGAGATAAGCTGATGACGTAACAATTTGAAGTAACTCACACATCACACATCGTGGTATTAACTATGCGTACGGACGCATCGAATGCTCATAATCGCCAGGCTGGGCAGGCAGATTGACAATCGCAGTACTTTATATTGAATATTGATAATGCTGCTGCCCATCATCAATATACAGTGTCACTGAAATAACCTATAAAAGTTCAGACATAGACATAAACAATTACCTACATTGTGAAAGAAGCCTCGAAAACTGTGGATTAAAAAGTTGACTGGATTGTTTAACCCTCATTAAACCTAGACGTAGTGGCGAAAGTAAAGGGCAACGCCCCACTAGCGCACTCTCGTCCGTCGTCACGCAGTATCACGGTCGGATGCCGCCGACTTGTTTAGAATGTATAGTCTTCATATATTATGTTTCGTCGCAACGAAAAACAACGCCCCAATAGCATCCCCCTGGTCATGAGTCAAGTGCCGTAGTACCAACCATTTCGATGTTAGTTAAAAGCCCTGAGCTTGAAACTGAATGGACGTTTTACGCTGTTTAATCTTCATAAGTTTCGCCGCAGTGGCGGGGGCGAAGGGCAGCGCCCCACTGTTGTCCCCCTCGTCCCTCGCCACGAAGTATCTCGGTCGGGCGCCGGCGCCGGCCTTCTGTATGTTGGCGAAGAACCCTGACAATGAAACTGAAAGGATGATTTACCTGTTTTATCTTCATAAGTTTCGCCGCAGTGGCGGGGGCGAAGGGCAGCGCCCCACTGTTGTCCCCCTCGTCCCTCGCCACGAAGTATCTCGGTCGGGCGCCGGCGCCGGCCTTCTCTATGTTGGCGAAGAACCCTGACAATGAAACTGAAAGGACGATTTACCTGTTTTATCTTCATAAGTTTCGCCGCAGTGGCGGGGGCGAAGGGCAGCGCCCCACTGTTGTCCCCCTCGTCCCTCGCCACGAAGTATCTCGGTCGGGCGCCGGCGCCGGCCTTCTGTATGTTGGCGAAGAACCCTGACAATGAAACTTAATTGACGATTTACCTGTTTTATCTTCATAAGTTTCGCCGCAGTGGCGGGGGCGAAGGGCAGCGCCCCACTGTTGTCCCCCTCGTCCCTCGCCACGAAGTATCTCGGTCGGGCGCCGGCGCCGGCCTTCTGTATGTTGGCGAAGAACCCTGACAATGAAACTTAATTGACGATTTACCTGTTTTATCTTCATAAGTTTCGCCGCAGTGGCGGGGGCGAAGGGCAGCGCCCCACTGTTGTCCCCCTCGTCCCTCGCCACGAAGTATCTCGGTCGGGCGCCGGCGCCGGCCTTCTGTATGTTGGCGAAGAACCCTGACAATGAAACTGAATGGACGATTTACCTGTTTTATCTTCATAAGTTTCGCCGCAGTGGCGGGGGCGAAGGGCAGCGCCCCACTGTTGTCCCCCTCGTCCCTCGCCACGAAGTATCTCGGTCGGGCGCCGGCGCCGGCCTTCTGTATGTTGGCGAAGAACCCTGACAATGAAACTGAAAGGATGATTTACCTGTTTTATCTTCATAAGTTTCGCCGCAGTGGCGGGGGCGAAGGGCAGCGCCCCACTGTTGTCCCCCTCGTCCCTCGCCACGAAGTATCTCGGTCGGGCGCCGGCGCCGGCCTTCTGTATGTTGGCGAAGAACCCTGACAATGAAACTGAAAGGACGATTTACCTGTTTTATCTTCATAAGTTTCGCCGCAGTGGCGGGGGCGAAGGGCAGCGCCCCACTGTTGTCCCCCTCGTCCCTCGCCACGAAGTATCTCGGTCGGGCGCCGGCGCCGGCCTTCTGTATGTTGGCGAAGAACCCTGACAATGAAACTTAATTGACGATTTACCTGTTTTATCTTCATAAGTTTCGCCGCAGTGGCGGGGGCGAAGGGCAGCGCCCCACTGTTGTCCCCCTCGTCCCTCGCCACGAAGTATCTCGGTCGGGCGCCGGCGCCGGCCTTCTGTATGTTGGCGAAGAACCCTGACAATGAAACTGAATGGACGATTTACCTGTTTTATCTTCATAAGTTTCGCCGCAGTGGCGGGGGCGAAGGGCAGCGCCCCACTGTTGTCCCCCTCGTCCCTCGCCACGAAGTATCTCGGTCGGGCGCCGGCGCCGGCCTTCTGTATGTTGGCGAAGAACCCTGACAATGAAACTGAATGGACGATTTACCTGTTTTATCTTCATAAGTTTCGCCGCAGTGGCGGGGGCGAAGGGCAGCGCCCCACTGTTGTCCCCCTCGTCCCTCGCCACGAAGTATCTCGGTCGGGCGCCGGCGCCGGCCTTCTGTATGTTGGCGAAGAACCCTGACAATGAAACTTAATTGATGATTTACCTGTTTTATCTTCATAAGTTTCGCCGCAGTGGCGGGGGCGAAGGGCAGCGCCCCACTGTTGTCCCCCTCGTCCCTCGCCACGAAGTATCTCGGTCGGGCGCCGGCGCCGGCCTTCTGTATGTTGGCGAAGAACCCTGACAATGAAACTTAATTGATGATTTACCTGTTTTATCTTCATAAGTTTCGCCGCAGTGGCGGGGGCGAAGGGCAGCGCCCCACTGTTGTCCCCCTCGTCCCTCGCCACGAAGTATCTCGGTCGGGCGCCGGCGCCGGCCTTCTCAATGTTGGCGAGCAGCGCGCTGCCGGCCGCGGGGCTCTTGGGGCCCGAGTACTGCGAGTGCGACGGCTCGCGCCAGCTGGCTTGGCGACCGCCGTTGCGCTGTTATATTGAAGATAAAACCACAATGTATCAACTACGAAATACTGTGGTTGTAGCGTGATTCGAACCTAACCGCAAACTCCACAACTCTCAGTTGCGTCGAGTTTGCTATAGAGGGCGGGTCAATTAATGATTAGAAAATATCAATTTGTTAATAATTTGTTTTTTTAGAATGCTACTACATTGTGGTATTATCGAAATTGTAAAAAAGTAACACCAATATCATCAAATTTATTTTAAATTACATACATAGAAGCAGGGATCGCAACCGGTAATCTGAATACAGGTTTTAAATAAGGTATTACCTGTAATAGCGAATTTCGCTACGTATATCGGTTAATGTCAAAATAGTGGTATAATCAATATTGGTATTCAAATATATTAGAGGTTTAGCTATTTGACAGCAATACCTGTATAATGTGATTTACCCCTTAACACGATTACCGGTATTAACTGTCAATGTCAGTTCTGTCAGGCCAAGAAGTTGTTCTAATATGTTGATATTATTCTCTTAAGATTATTATGACAAAAAGGCCAACGTGAATATAATCATAACCCGAAAGAAACTTATTTCCATTAAGTTAAGGTATAAGTTACTTAAAACAAAGAGGGTTTCCTTAGCTTTTTGCAGGTCAGTGTAAATCGTTTATGATGAGAAAACAGGACAGCAAGTTTTCGAGTGTATCGCCTTTATTCGAGTCTCATTCTTATAAACGAAGGATAAAGATCTTACGGACTGTTATATCATAATCAGTGACATATTCTTTTCGATTTACACTATGCTAATGCATATGTTTTTGTTTAGTTATACACGTTTTGGCAAACGACCCTTAATCTAGTTTATGGGTCAAACGCAAACCCATGTTCGGAGTCTTTCCGGTGGACAATCTAAAAGTTAAGGCCTATAAAGCTTGATTTTCTTATGAAAGTCTAATCTTCATTAAAATCATTAAGACGTCCTCCATTTCCATTGCTTTGTATGATAAAAATCATTTCAGACCACAGGAAAGAAAAAGTGCGTTTTCAGCTGAACTGTAGAACCCCTCTTTTCTGTGGCCAATAGTAAGCAACTGGTAGGAGTGTAGTCGCGATTTTTATCACACAATTCAATAGAAAAGGAGTGCCTTTAAATGACAATAAGGGTTTAATAAGAAAATTAACTCTCATAGCCCTTAACTTTTAAAATGTCCACCGGAAAGACTCGTAACATGATTTTAAGTTTGACCCTTATTATTAAAATTGCATGAGCCTTGTATTTTTCCTATAACCTCCTGCCGCCCAGACCATAAAACTTGCCTGAGAATTTTGAATTAATAATGTAGGAAATAGAATAGAATTTCTTTTGTTTAAGGAAACCTTTTAATAGGCCTCTGGGCGGCAGGAGGAATATATTTTTAATACCTAATTTAGAGTTTTCATACGATTTGCTCAGCATCCAACTCACACGTGTGCAGTGTTTTTCTGGTTCTAGTAGCAGACAAATTTACCCAACTTGACAAAACTTCGATGGCGTTGCGGTATGTACATCGAGTTCATAAATATATGACCTAATCCAAGAATTCAAAAATAAATGAGCATAGAAAGATACATATACATTTGAACAGATTAACTGTCATATTTATTTGAGCATGTCTCACATAAATATGTAAGCAACTGAAAAGTCATAAATATCTGTACTAATATTTTTCAAAATTATATAACTGTAACGAAACTGAAACTCAACAAATATCTACGCAAAACTTTTTCCGTATATTTTGACAATTATCGAAAAGAGTACCGTACTGTCAAATCATACTTTTGTCTCTTTCACTTTACGTGTGACGTCATAGAAGTGTCATTAGTATTTGCTTGCGGCTTTTTACCCATATATTATTTGCCGTTTTGTATTTTTGATTGACATAAAAGAGGTTGTTATCAACTTTAATGACTGACCACTTACAAATTTATAAATGATATTGGTACTTTATTTCCTGCCGTGTATAGTAAGTGTAAAAGTAAGTAAAAATTTCAATGACACATTTTCAATAATTCATTATTTTAATTAGGGGGCTATCAAATAATTCTGTCATCTGTCAAGTAATAACGTGCATAGCATTTTGACATTACATGTTCCTATCTGGCCTACTCCAATGAAGGCGTCTTAGAGTGCTGACAGAGACAGAAATTTACGGATTTCGAAATTCGCGGTAGGGCCGCTGCCGCGCTGTACCAACATTTGTTACATCCACATAGGTACGTAAAATTTATAAAATGTATTGTGGATTTTGGCGCGATTTCTGTATGAAACGAAGTTTTTCTATTGTTATTTTATGTTTCACAAATAAATATTCGATAGGAAGTAAATGCGCTTACATTTATTTAGTGATAGTGCATACTATATATACATATTAGTCTAGGGCGTTTGTTTATTGTATGAAAAGATGTAGAGCCATTTTAAATGATTGGTTTTGTTTGGCTCATTGTGTTTATTGCTTGGCCCTTTTGAGCATTTTAAAAGTTTAATGCAGCGGAATAAAATGGATTCTCATACATTTATTTTAATCTTAGGAGTAAAATGACCAGAGCTTTAACTTTTATTTTTGAAAAAAACAAAATGAAGTAATTTTGGTCTTCAATTTATGAATAAAATGCGGCCTTTTCCCAGCATGTTTGAGAAAAAACTATTTAGTCATAGTGTGTACTTGACATCTTATCTATCAAACAAAAGTCAGGAATACCGGTATTAAATAGAGGTATTTAATATCGTTAATAGTGAATATATAGTGAATAAGACAAAAGCGGAATGACAGCATTACCTCTAATTCGAATACATGTATTGTTTTTTAGCGGTATTCGTTTGACAGTTCTAATAGGGGTATTCAATAAAACCGGTTGTGCAATCCCTGCATAGAAGAGTTATGGTGGGTTGAACCACCTTATGCCTGCATAAACCGTTAAGAATATAGAATTCGATCTCTGATTATGGTATTTTTTTATTGACTCTTGCAAAAAGCATTGTATGCACTTATTTCATCAAAGCCCTAATAAAACCTAAATTAAACTTGAGGAAGAATCTGATCCATTTACTGTTTATTTATTCCTGTCCGGGGACCAATATGTATCATGTCATTCTGGCAAATTTTTGCCTCTCAAGACCGACATAACATGTATATCTTTCATCGAAAGCAAAGTTGAAAATCATCCTAATTCATTTCATAAGCAGACAAATTCTATTATCATAATTATTACTAAACTAATAGACAAAATCATCACTTACGTTTTGGTAGTACGGGTTCTGGTAGTAGTTCTGCTGGTACTCCTGCTGGTACTGCGGGTAGTACTTCCCGTCGTGTCGATACTGTTCCTCTTCCGCTCGCGTCCGCCAATTGGGCGCATCCACCGTCAACGGCTTAGGCCTCTGCCCGATCCCTGATGGCTGGTTCAAACCCACATTCTTCTCTTCAGCCGCTAAAACGTGGACAACCGTGCTCAAAATCTGCTCATCTAGAGGAGTCATCGGTTTAGCCGGATTAGACATGCGGCGGATCACTAGAGCGCATAACTTCTGTCGCAAGTAATACACGCTTATAGCGTCTGACGCGTCTGCGGTGAAGGCCATCCAGTCGTCTAAAGTTAATACTGCTGTGTCTGGGGAGGAGTTGTTCTCGTCCGCTTCGCTGTCAGAGTCGCTTGACAATCCTGGAGGATTCGCTCGCTGCGTTAAAGCTCCAGGCGGTAACCTTAAAGGCCCGCCAAAAAGCGCTACAGTCAGGGGTGTCACTAAAGTGTTGCATCGTATAAAGCAGAACCGTCCCGCTCTGGATATTTCCTCAAACACTACCCAATCCGTTGGCAAGTTCTGCACGGATTTGTGCGCGCCCGCTATACCGTCTCCTCGGTGTAGGGTAGAGCTCGGATGGAAAGCCACTTTAACTTCTTTTGAGGTCCTCAACGTTCCCGATTCTCGGTCGACGCGCGCCGTTGATGGGTAGAGACCGCTCACTAGGACGGCTTTAACGACGTGCCATTTTTCAGAGTTGAGATTAACATCCTTGATATCGCCGGAGCCTCGGGCTTTGACGAGACAGAGTGCTCGGAGCTGGGCGAGGAGTTGCGCTCTGTAGCCGACGATCATTTCCATGGTAGCGCCGCATATAAGGTTCTTGGCACAGAAGGCTCGCTCGGCACCGTTCGCCCTCGCACTCTGCCAAGCTTGGAAAGCTCGCAACAACGCCATGTGGTCGGAGTAGCAGTCCGCTGCGAATTCCTTCCGAGCCATGCTCCCTCGCTTTCTGTTTTCCGGGTTCATCGATATCTGGAAAGGCTCCTTGTTGGCCAAGCTGCAGACAATCGTTAAGATAGGATCGAGGCACTTCATCACGCACGCGTATAGCAGCATCTTTCCCAGCTTCGGCTCCACGGTTAAATCTAGAAGATGCTGCCCGATTTCCGTCAAATCTTCCATAGGAGTCAGCGCTCCTATGGTCTTTAGCAACGTCACGGCGTTCCTGACCGCCAAAAACGAGGGCGGCTCCAACGCTTTCGATAAAAAGTCCGCTATGGGCGTGTTACCGGACGCTAGAAGCTTCGTATGAAGGCACAGCTCCTGCAAAGGCACTCTCAAGATCTCCGGGATGGAATTGAGGGGTAAGGTCTGGAACCTTCTCTTGGAGCACATGTGGAAACAGTGTCCGGGTTTTGTTCGTCCGGCGCGACCGGCGCGTTGCTGGCAGCCGGCTCGGGAAGTCCACACACACTGAAGGGAACACACTCCACCGCTCGATTCGTAATATTTCTCCTTCACTTTACAAGAATCTACAACGTAGACCACATCGTCGATGGTTATCGAAGTCTCCGCTATATTAGTAGAGATGATGATTTTCCTCGCGTTCGGAAGCGGATTGAAAACTTTCTTCTGATCGAGCGTCTGCATGTTACTGTGTAACGTGAATATTTGGTACTTCAGCGCGTTCATCTCCGTACAATTCTGAACTAAATCTCTCAAAGTCACTATGTCATCATACCCGGGAAGGAACACGAGAATGCTGCCTTTGGGTAGGTTAATATGTATATGCTTGATAAGGGTGAGCATCAAGTCGTGGTCGATGAAGTCTTCCGAGACGGAGTGGTGGTAGACATCGAGGAGGAAATTGTCGGCGGAGTCGTCGGGGGTGGTGTCGGCGGGGTCGGCGGCGCCGAGCGAGGAGAGGAGAGCGGCGCAGTCGGCGTGGCCCGCCTCTAGCGCGTAGTCGCGGGCCGTTTTGCCGTTCTTGTCTTTCACTGTTGGATCCGCACCTGAGAAACATTATAACAATTAATAAAAAATAAGTGAGATGAGTGAATGCCAGCAAGGTATGATTTGAAAGTTTATACCGGTGTTGTACTGGCTTCGTACGTTTGGAAATGTGTTTTAACTACGACCAAACGAACCATACTTTCACATCATCAACCTATCTCAGTCCACCGCTGGACGTAGGCCTCTCCTATTAACTATGCGTATAGACGCATTAGGAGGTAAATGCCCATAATCGCCACACTGGACAAGCGGATTGGCGATCGCAGTAATGTGTCCACTATGATGACGCTACTGCCCATCATCATTCTTCTATCAATGACAGTGACACTTCAATCCCTTAGTCGACTCTTACGACACTCGCGGGAAGAGTTAGGGTGGTGACAAATATATTCTTACAGCCGTCACCACGCGCATATGAGGCCGGTGCGGCCCGAGCCCGACTGCGCGCATGAAGGAGCACGCCCTCCGACAGTACATGTACAGCATGTGGCAGCGAGGCCTACAGACAGACGGACGCACCTATCTGCAGCAGCTGGCGGGCGGTGTCGGCGAGGCCGCCATGAGGCCGGTGCGGCCCGAGGCCGACTGTACATGTACAGCATGTGGCAGCGAGGCCTACAGACAGACGGACGCACCTATCTGCAGCAGCTGGCGGGCGGTGTCGGCGAGGCCGCCATGAGGCCGGTGCGGCCCGAGGCCGACTGTACATGTACAGCATGTGGCAGCGAGGCCTACAGACAGACGGACGCACCTATCTGCAGCAGCTGGCGGGCGGTGTCGGCGAGGCCGCCATGAGGCCGGTGCGGCCCGAGGCCGACTGTACATGTACAGCATGTGGCAGCGAGGCCTACAGACAGGACGCACCTATCTGCAGCAGCTGGCGGGCGGTGTCGGCGAGGCCGCCATGAGGCCGGTGCGGCCCGAGGCCGACTGTACATGTACAGCATGTGGCAGCGAGGCCTACAGACAGACGGACGCACCTATCTGCAGCAGCTGGCGGGCGGTGTCGGCGAGGCCGCCATGAGGCCGGTGCGGCCCGAGGCCGACTGTACATGTACAGCATGTGGCAGCGAGGCCTACAGACAGGACGCACCTATCTGCAGCAGCTGGCGGGCGGTGTCGGCGAGGCCGCCATGAGGCCGGTGCGGCCCGAGGCCGACTGTACATGTACAGCATGTGGCAGCGAGGCCTACAGACAGACGGACGCACCTATCTGCAGCAGCTGGCGGGCGGTGTCGGCGAGGCCGCCATGAGGCCGGTGCGGCCCGAGGCCGACTGTACATGTACAGCATGTGGCAGCGAGGCCTACAGACAGGACGCACCTATCTGCAGCAGCTGGCGGGCGGTGTCGGCGAGGCCGTGGCGCGAGGCCGCCATGAGGCCGGTGCGGCCCGAGGCCGACTGCGCGCATGAAGGGGGCACGCCTTCTGATAGATACATGTACAGGATCTGGCAGAATGAGTCCTGCCAACAATGAACACCTTAGAATAGCTACACAGTCAATAAACATCCTCGTACGACCCATAGTTCTAACTGTAACACCGAACACATCGAAATTCTATTCGATTAGAACAGAGTTTCATTTATTTTATTTAGTACATTTTTCGGACAAACTTAACCGTGTCAATTAATGTTTTTAATGAATGGCGTATGACACGATAGGCGTGTCGTCATATTCTATGGCGTAAGGCACGCTTGGCTTATCATGAAAAAATTGTTCGCCGCCATAGATAAAAGTTGGAACACGCAACAAGTCGGTTAAATCAACTTTATCAAGTTCCGAGTAGGTAAAAATTTCAATGGCATATTTTAAATATTTCTCTTGTATGACTGGGCCTTCAATTTCCTTACACAGTTTTGCTTAGTTAGAACGATATAAGGGACAACAGTAAATAAATATCCTCGTACGGCCCATGGTTCTACCTGTAACACTTATTAACATCGAACAAATTTAAATTCTACTCAATTAGAAAAAAGTTGCATTTGTTTTGTCTAGTAAAATTTTCGGACAAACTGAAATCAACTTAATTTAATTTTGAGAAGGTGAGGGCATTTCTCTGAGCACGGCAGTTGAAACGCTCAAAGGAATGCCCGTAAAAAAATGTATAACATATTTTGAATTTTTATCTTGTATGGCTGGGCCTAAGGAGGTTATAAAGGGTTAACATATTCACTACCAAACACAGATGTGCACGCTACTTCAGAACCTTTATTCATAATTATCCAACGAATTTTCTCCAGTATACAAGCAAAGTTCATAAATGCCTGCTTCGCGATTTGTCGGTAGCGAAAGTGTTTAATGGGTCAAAATATTTTCGTTGTCTTATTTTGTGTCCCTAAAAAACGTGACGCAGTGGTGTTTTTTGTATGAGATGATGTTTTATTTCTAATTTTTGATGTATGGATTAAAATTTAGCATGAAAAAGAAATAAAAGTGCACCGGATTTTTTAATATACTGAGACGAAACATCAACTAAAAGCGTGACAGAGTGGTATGAAACAAGACAACGAAAAGAATTTTGACCCTGGTATGAAACAAGACAATGAAAAGAATTTTGACCTAATAACAAAATTGCGATTGGTAGCATTTGGGCAGCGCTGTACCCTGTAGAATTTTGTCTATTTTGAACAATATATTGTAAAAAACACCTCAAGGTATGTCCAAATCAATTTCAAATGAATTTCTCGCCGCAGGATTCTGTAAGCCAATGTTTTAAAACTTACCAAGCTGCCTTCCTTGAAGCACTCTTCTAAAAACTCGTCCATGTCGGCCTGCAACGACGGCTCCAGTGCTACTTCCTTCTCTTCTTTACTATCCTTACTGTTGCTATCTTCTGTTTGCTTCTGGCCTGCAAATACACGACTTGATAAATTCATTTTCAGACTTTCGTGTCAAATATTTCCCTTTCATTTATTACAGATATCAAAGGTATTTTTTCAGTATTAGAAAGACCATGACCGATCTTAATTCAAATGCCTTTAAAAAAAGACTATTGAAAAATAAGTCACTGCTAAAGAATACGTAACAATTATAAATCATTTACGGTTACATAGATATTATTTTGGTTTCATAATTGATATTAAATCAATTTTCCAACTTATTTTATTTCTAAATCTAAAAAAAAGGAAGCAAGTACGCAAATATTTAACCTCCTTAAGCCCATGGTCCTACCTATACTACTTATTAACATCGAACAAATTTAAATCCTATAAAATTAGAACAGAGTTGCATTTGTTTCGCTTCGTAAAATTTTCGCACAAATTAAAGTAAACTTTTCCTGCCGACTAGGTAAATTTTTCAACAAATTTTGGAAGTGTCTTTTGTATGGCCTTAGGAGGATAAAGAAATAGTTTGTTATACATTTATTGTACCTTATAAAGCTGTACAGAGTTTTAGAATTATATTGTATACCTTCAAGATGCGACCAGTAACTTTGTCCAGATTTAAGTTTATGTTTGAGTTCTTTCTCAGCCTGGATCATCTTCTTGGTGCGGTACTGCGTCAGTTTGAGGATGTCCTCCAAGTAGTACCGCTGTACCTCGTGCAGGCGGCCGGGGATCGTTATCACTGGGCAGTTGTTGAAATATCTGTAATGGTAGAATACAATGAAATCCGGTTTATAAAAGTTTTAGTTTAGTTTCATATCATCATCCTATCTTAATCTACTGTGGGACGGGACACAGTCCTCTCCTGTTACCCATGCGTATAGATGCATTAGGTAATGCTAATAATAGCTACGCTGGGCAAGCGGATTGACTATCCCAGTAGTGTATTCATTATGATGACAGTGACATCATCTTCAATAAATGTACACTTCAACCCATTAGTCGACTCTTACGACTGCGAAAAACTTGAGTTAAAGCTGCTAATTTTTTTTTTCATATTTTTAGGATTAAAATTGAAGTAGATATGAGCTTTTGAATTTGAAAATTAATCAATCTAGCTCCATTTTACGTTATCTGCAACAGTAGAATACAATGTGATGTGGTTTATAAAAGATTTAGTTTAGTTTTACATGCCATCTCAGTCTACTGCTGGATAAAGAACTCTGCTGATACCTGTGCGTATGGACGCATTAGAAGGTAATGCCCACAATTGCCACGTTGGGAACGCGGATTGGCGATCGCAGTAGTGTGTTGCATAATTAGGGGTCGGAACTATGGGTGCAAAACTTTAGCAAAACTTCAAAATTGACATTATGGGAACACTTTAGCCAAGAGAAATGTGAACATTATTGTAAAATCTGTATCCAATTATATTCCCTATCTCGAAATCTTGAACTTACAATGTTTGGGTTTGTAGATATGTATATTTTATATATGTATGTGCTCTCTCATGTCCACTTGACAAATTTTGTTAAAGTTTTGCAACCATAGTTCCGACCCCTATATGTGCCTATTGGATGTATTGTAGTCTCTCGTATGTATATCTCGAGATAAAGCAACTGTAACACACCCCCCTTATATACTAAAGCCCCCCTATATAAATATACGCTCTTACACCTAACCTACTTAACTTGAATACTAAAAATAAAATCTGAAAATTCTAATAAGAAAATCTAAAATTCTAATTACCTACTTATAATACTGATTTATGAATTAATAATAATAACCAAATAAACCGGAATAAATAGAGTTAATATCTTGAATTGGATCTGTAATTTGGCCAAATGATCGTTAGTGTGTATGTATTTAGAAACCCTTCGTTGTGTCCGTTGTCAGTAACCGAAATCCTTTTCGCATATAGGTAAGAGTAGAGTATCTTAAGACGTATATTTAATCTAAGTGTAAAAAATCATTTAAAATAAGAAATAATATGTCAGAATATAGGTAAGGTAAATGTCAGATGTAAATTATGTCATAGTTAATTTGTCAGATAGAAAGAATGTTGTAAAGTATGTCAAAAATAGTCCAATAACATGTCACAATATAAACAAAGAAGTTAAATTAAATTTATAATGAAAATATTTTTATTTGGGGGTTAGAGATACTGCCCCGCCCCGCAGCATCCGTATCCATCTTCCAGTTGCAAGGTCAGGATTCCGCCCCCGTGCTGAAGGCACTAAAGTTCTGAAGGAACTTAATAATGACATGACCTTTTAGTCCTTCCTGTCATTATTTTGTGACATTTCTTGTCTTGTATGAGAGGATTTGCAAAGGGACATTTAACATAACAAAATACTGGTAGGAGCAGAAGTATTAGATCCACTCTAGTTATCCAGAATTCTGTAATTTTTGCAATACATTTCTTGTATTGGTTTCAATGAAATAATATTATCCAAACTGTAGGTGTAGTCATTTTGTATCATACTTTCAGACCAAAATAAACTACGATCTTACTGCGATCTAGCCTGGGTAAATTACTCATTGAAAATTACATACCGTTACTAGTATGATTTGTGATAGTAGGTAAGACCATGTATTCTTAAGGTCATGTTGGAAAATTACAGAACCATAGAAAACAGAATGAAGCCTTAGTACTCACTGCTAAGAGACGGGCAAATAAATATTATCTTTTCATATTCAAAAACAAAGTGCTTCTAACGTTACGACATATTGTGAGTTATTTATTTTAGTTTTCTCACAATATTTTATACTACCAGTAGAATAGCAAGGAGCAAAATATAAAATGTCAAATAGTATGTCAGGTTTGTCTATTTGTGTCATAAATAAATATATGTAATAAAATCCTAACTTGTCCCTAACCCCACCCTACATCCTAGCTAATTGTACATTAAAATATAACCCATAAACCCGTAATTAATTTAAGTAAACAAATTAAGAAGCCATATATGTACCGGAACCTAGCTAACTAATGAAAATATGTAATGGCTTATACATCTCAAAAATTAGAAAATTACTTGAATCCTACAAAACCTACGCCTATAATATTCCTAGCCCTAACAGCTACACTATCCAACTATTCTACCGAAATATTCGCAAACTAGCACTCCGTGGTGCACATTTAATTTACACGCGTAATTTCCCGATGTGCAATGGGAAATTCTAGGCTAAAGCTATCTACTTCGGATGGGAAAACTCCATTAGACTAACACGCTATTTTCCCGTGTGCTGTTTGTTCCTTCTCGATAGGGATTGGGACAGAAAAGGAACAAACTGACGAATAAATGTGAATACATAAATATATAGATAAAAAGGACTAAGCAACTGGCTAATTTAGAAAATCAAAGTTGACTTTCCAAATCGTCCGGCACTTAGGGGTAAAACACCAGTCTCAATAAATGCTGGTAACTGTCTGGACCCACCAGATATTTACAACACTAAACTAAAGAACGCTAACTAGAAAGCAAGAACCGACGTTGTCACCGTTCTGGTACCTGTTCTTTCTCTCTAATTGCCCAGCAAACTGTGCTGGATTGAACTAGTTCTCCCTATCCCATAATAATTCAAAACACTAATCACTAAATAACTATAATATGTGACACTTCCAATCTAGATCATTAAAGTGCTAAATATCACTAAAATAATCCAAACCAAAAACTTCACATATTGAACACAATTAATGAATGGCACTAAAGTAGAAAACAAAAATTTACAACTTTTAATAGCCTACTGATTTGTAGCCTAAACTTTACCAATATTCTAAAATATTAGCACTTGCCTGGGCACAAATCAATAAACAAACGAGATAGCTACAATTTACTAAAATTAAAAAAACAACTCTACGCACAAAACAAAACTTTACACTACTTTAAAACATCAAACACTAGCGTTATTCTGGAGCACAAAACAACAAATAATGAAATAATTAAAATCACAAAATTTAACACAAAATTATTTAAAATAACAAAACGAAACCCCACAACTAGTTTCCCTATACCATGTCCAAAACCAGACCTCACTAGAATCACAAGATACTAGCAAAATCCATATTTCAGGACATAATACAGGTAACCTAGAATGACCTAAACCTGCACTATGAGAACTTCGTCCAACGTTCCGCAAGCTACCAAAAGATCAGAGACCGATCGACCATCCCGAATTTGCTCGTGCACACGCTTTTAAACTACCCCTTCCCCACTTCCCTACTCACGTCATCTTGCATACCATTGGTATTTTGAAAACCCATACTGAATTTCATAATTTCGTTTAAACTTTACACAAATTAAATCTTATCCCTTAATTAAAATAAAGTCCAATTTGACCTAATCAATGGGTGTGAACACATCTAGTTACCTACACCTATTGGGCTTGACTCCATAGTTTTTTATTATAAACAATTTAGTTTTTCTATATGAACGCAAGTTCGTAGGTCCGCCCTTTTTTAATACTTTATAATATGGTTCAATTTTGTAACGAATATTTTCGCGTGCGGCATTCTTTTTAAGTATCACGTCACATTCAAGAAACCAAACTGATTTTAACACAATAATTTATACGGTACAAGCTCTATGACATTGAAATAAGGTTCATATTATTCTATTAATTAAGTGTCTTAGTAAATTGGTTTATTATAAATGACTAAGCTCTCCGAGAATTCATCTACGATTTCAAACGACAAAGCGTACTTGTGTTATGAGAAAGATTTTAGTTATTACAGTTGCCATCTGACACTAGTGTGGAATTGAACCGACTTTAAAAAAGATTACTATTATGTTTCATATACTGCTAACATGGAAAGGGGGGGTCCTTTGACATGTTACACAACGTCGTAAAAGTAATTCGCAATACCGTTTTTTGATCTTAGCGAACAAATAGCATAGAACACTGGTAGAAAACATTTTTTCCTTATTATACACGTATAGGTAGGTACATACAATAGTTTGGCCAGGATTTGTCTCTTTTGTGCATAGACAGAGAATCATACTCGTCTTTTCTTACGCTAATGCCAATATTAGCGTAAGAAAAGACAATACCCCAAAGACAGGGACGGATATTCTTTTTCTGGTTTCTAACTGAAAAACTGGTTTGCCAGACTATGTGTAATTTGTGACTAACCGGGAGAAGATGCCCGTGTCCATAGTGGCAGACATGAGGATCAGACGCAGGTCGCGGCATCTTGGCAGCGCGTCTCGAAGTGCGATTAGCAGGAAGTCGCTAAACTTGTCTCGTTCGTGAACCTCGTCCACGAAAACGTGCGTCACTCCTGTAAGCACGCAGATTTGAGTCATACTTAGGTCGATTTGCATAATCTCGAGTTACATAGGAAGCTAATTATTATTTTTTAGTACAAATTTTTCAATTCCCAGTTAACACGTTCGACGCCGGTGACACGCATATGTGACCGAAAAAACTGTACTCCTATGCCAGTGACACACATACGTGATCAAAGTAATATTATTCTTATGCCACTAGCATTAATCAAGTTCTCACTCCCATGCCAGTGGCATAGAAATACGAACGTTTTTGACACAATGCTGTGTCACCGGCATAGGAGTACAATCTTTTCGGTCACACATGCGTGTCACTGGCATAGGATTTCTATAAGATAATTACGATCGGCATAGTATAAGCACTTAGTGAAACAGTACCGGAGGCGAACGTGTTTATAATAACTGTCAAATAAATGTTAGCTTTATCCTTTTTTTACTGATGACCTGAGTTAAGGATGGTAATAATTTTAACTAACAGATATTTTTCACTGAGGATTTAAAAATCAGTCCTTAGTTGATTTAAACTTTCACGATTGTCACTCATATTTTAAAGACAAACGGGCCTTAATCGCGTAAACGTACGTTTAATTATATCCTGACGTTTCGGGCATGACGTTTCACCCGTGCTCGCAGGCAGACTAGGGAGGCAGGTAGAGAGTTTACGCGATCAAGACCCGTTTGTCTATAAAATATCAGTCCTTAGTGTTTAAAAAATTTTTTTTAGTAATTTCATGATGTCATTCGAAAGAATGGATAAAAAATAACAATTTTTATTAAGACACATAGTATCTAAAACTAAAAGAATAACCAAAAAAGTTTGGTTCAAATTTCGAAAAAAATTATAGTTGGTACGATTTCCGGGTGAAGCAAGTAATTTTTTGAAAAACTTTGAATGCTGAATTACTACATTTTAAAATAACATAAAGTCTTTTTGCAGCAAAATACAATATCTATAATATTTAAGGTACTTCCCCTTCATGTCCCATAACTTTGGGACGCCCTGTATACACTAGTACCTATACACTACTAACCGGCCAACTGCGTGTCGGTGCACATGAGAGTCCGCAGAAGTAGACCGTTAGTGCAGTATGTGAGCACGGTGCGCGGGCTGACGCGGGATTCCAACCGGATTTGGTAGCCAATGCTTTGCCCGATTTTCTCCATACGCTCGTAAGCCACCTGCCAAAGAAGTTGATACATTATATAACCCATACATACTTGTAAACATACATAAATCAACAAATATATTCAAATGGAAATGTCCAAACAAATAAAAACAAACGGTAAGTCGGGTCCACAATGAAGAGCAGCCTCACGATATTGCTGCTCAGTCGGTCAGCAACGCTCAGGGGGTTACGGATATCTGCAGTAGGTTCCCGAAACCCCGTACAAAGGGCGACTGGTGGAACAATCCAGGGGTTTAGTCTGTGGGAGTTGGACATATCCACACGGCTTCTCCGCGCTGAGCGGTATCCGTAATGGATTCCCCTGAGTTAAAAAAAAGTGCTTATCATTTGTGATTGGTAGATTCAATGACATGGACTCACCCGCTCCGCCACGGACACGGCGGACAGACGACGCGGCTGCGTGCAGTAGATGCGCGCCGGCTGCTTGTGTTGCTGACAGTGCTCCAGCACCAGCTGTACTGGCTACCATGGCCGCCTGTGCCACATGTGACATGGACTCACCCGCTCCGCCACGGACACGGCGGACAGACGACGCGGCTGCGTGCAGTAGATGCGCGCCGGCTGCTTGTGTTGCTGACAGTGCTCCAGCACCAGCTGTACTGGCTACCATGGCCGCCTGTGACACATGTGACACGGACTCACCCGCTCCGCCACGGACACGGCGGACAGACGACGCGGCTGCGTGCAGTAGATGCGCGCCGGCTGCTTGTGTTGCTGACAGTGCTCCAGCACCAGCTGTACTGGCTACCATGGCCGCCTGTGACACATGTGACATGGACTCACCCGCTCCGCCACGGACACGGCGGACAGACGACGCGGCTGCGTGCAGTAGATGCGCGCCGGCTGCTTGTGTTGCTGACAGTGCTCCAGCACCAGCTGTACTGGCTACCATGGCCGCCTGTGACACATGTGACATGGACGCACCCGCTCCGCCACGGACACGGCGGACAGACGACGCGGCTGCGTGCAGTAGATGCGCGCCGGCTGCTTGTGTTGCTGACAGTGCTCCAGCACCAGCTGTACTGGCTACCATGGCCGCCTGTGACACATGTGACATGGACTCACCCGCTCCGCCACGGACACGGCGGACAGACGACGCGGCTGCGTGCAGTAGATGCGCGCCGGCTGCTTGTGTTGCTGACAGTGCTCCAGCACCAGCTGCGGTAGCTGGGTCGTCTTGCCGCAGCCTGTCGCGCCTGCTACTATGATCACCTGCCAGAAGATAATTTTATATAATAGGCATTCACGATCGGGTCCAACCACTCCAACTGCCAACGTGTCCTTGATCGCGTTTGACCCAACCGATATTTGGTTGATGCCAACAGCCTTGATCGCGAGCACATATGTATAAGCAGACAAGTTGAGTCTACCACCCGATCGTGTGGAACGAATACTAAAATAGTTGACCAGTGATCGTGTAGAAAACCCATAAAGTGCATGCAAGCTAGGCTCTATTGTCAGTAAGGGTGGAGCTCCACAGACGCGGAGCGGAGCGGAGCTGTGGGAGCTCGGCCAATGAGACCGCATCAGTGTTTCGAATTCGAATTTGAAGAATGTAATTGGTCAATTTTGCACAGCTCCACGTCAGTGGAACCCACGCTTAATCTTGGAATGAAGATAACAACCAAGGAATCCCCCATATAAAACAGTTGGTAGATTGGGGAATCACCTATGAACTCTTCAATTTTTCAGTCATAAAAGTTATAGTAATCAGGGAATCCCGCAACGAAATAGAAAACTACATATTTTTAGTGTGTAAACAATCCACATAACACGTAATGTAAGCCATTATAACGCTAAATTCGAAAATTCGAAATTCAATCTAAAGTCAAACCCACATAAAGTAGGGCAAAACCGTAGTTTTTGTTTAAGTGGCTAGATTTCATTGAGATTTATAGCAAAGTTTCTGCATTATCACACATGTTTATTGAAAGGTTATTTTAATATACTTTTATTTAATGAATTATAATCTAGATACAATATTTTTATAAAGGTTAAATACTTTACTATAGTAACTTTGTCCAAAGAGAATGATCAGGGAGGATGTCCAGTATTGGCACACATAATCTATAGTTAAAAGAAAGGCATACTTTTTAAATAATTTTGTATGGATCATTTTTTTGTGAAAGTTTTCTTGTAAATCTTCAATAAAATTTACTTATTTCAATGAAAATAATGATTTATTACTTATTAAGCACACTAAACAGAGAATATTCAATACATCAACAAAAAATAATAACAAAGATACACAGGTTTTAAGTAAAAATGTTCTGAAAATGTAGTACCTTAGCTAGCTAGCTGAAATTACTATCAACATCCCCCGAGTTTAATGTTACGAGTTGTATAAATATTGTTTGGTGTGGTATTGTATTAAATTATTTGAATTTCAATTGTAAAATTATTGTTTAAGAAGGAAGGCAGCTAGATTTCTAGATTAGACACACATTATTTTGTGTGTCTAATCTAGAAATCTAGCTGGACTGACAACAACAAAGAAATTCTGACTAACTGACAAGAAATATCAATTACCTGATTGTGTGTAATAGCATTCAGCAATTCCTGCCTCTGCTCATACACTGGCAACTTTTCTCTAAACTTAATTAAGTCTGGGTTATATGTTGTACTGGGTACCTAAAAGAACAAACAACATGTTAAATTACTTCATTACATCACCAACCTTATCTTTACACATGTTAATATTCCCTTAGATTTGTGATAAAGTCAGTATTTAGAATGCATATTAATGAAATCAAATGTTAGGTCCTTAACCTCGTAAGGACCAACGTCCTATTTTTAGGACAACAAAATTTATTCATAATGGCCCATAATGTCATATTTTTCAAAGAAATATAAATTTTATTTTGTAGGGCCCAAAATTAAAAATAAAATGTCCTTTTTTAGGACAATGGGTTATCATTTCATTTGTCCTAAAAATAGAATGGGCCTTACAAGGTTAAGTTACATTTAGACCATTTTGCATCTTTGCGTAAAAAAAACCCTCTAACACTAAAAGCCTGTAAATGTATGCACATTTATTCACTACAAACTATTGAGTAGTTTGTAGTGAATAAATATGTATACATTTACATGTAACATAGATAGCTAATCATAGTTACTCATAGTATTACACCAAAGATTAAAGCTTACTTGAGCAACCCCATTATTTAACTGCCCAACAGGCTTATGAGCCAACTGAGGGCTCCGTTCCTTCTCCGGACAGCAGCTCAAGTCATCCTTCTCTTTACTAGTGATGGGAAATGTGTTGAACAGCTCTGTGATGCTGCACCGCATGTTAGAGTCCAGGATGAGTTTAGCATCATTTTGAATTATTGTGGAACCAATGCGTTTGTAAATTGTTAAATAACGATTTACACCTGCAATTCAATATGCATAGTATGATAGTCATCTGTTGTGGGAACTAAAATGGAAGAAATTAATATTTGCAATGACAAGTTTTATATTATATTCTCGTTTATGTTGGAAGCATTCGTTCAAGACTTTGTACAATCTATTAGCAAGCTTTTAAGCTTCAGTAAACATTAATTTAAATACCTAAAGTATAAAGAGTGACATAAATATAATATTAAATTATAATTAATATTATTCAAAACTGCTTTTACTAATGCTGATTAGTAAAGCTTCTACTTAGATGCTTCAATACAATGTTTACTAGGAATAAGAAAATCGAGAATGTATCAAATCTACGAAAATGTAACCTATGTGCTCAGTACAACAACTTACCTTTCCCGCGCGATTTTGACTTCAAGCCCAGCTTAGCAACAGTCTCATGGATGAAACCCCGTTCCTGTGCCGACAGAAACGTCGGAAACTTGAGCTCTGTCTCATTTTCATCACTTAAAAACTTATCCAACTGGATTTTCAGAGCGATGCTCACAGATTCAGCTATAGGAAAATGTTTGTTCCCTAAATTACGCTTACCCTTTTTAGAACTCATATTTCTTAACTATTATTGAAACCCTGTGCCCTATACGATATGTACATTACACAATAATTTCAAATATTAAATTAATATGTTTACAATATCGAAATTATTTCGACTCTTGTCTTGTCTAAATTCGACAAGTGCCATAAACAAACAAAAACTCTATGTCACAGATTCTACAATAGTTCA